>JAOPJJ010000141.1:11160787-11174907 GCA_027122795.1 Enchelyopus cimbrius
CGATAGTTATGCTATTATAACTCTAGTTCTATAATTGTAGGCGTAGCCGTCTAGCTTTCACACCTGCTGTCCCATCCTGTTGCTGAAATTTTTGGCATGGAGGACGAGCGTGCATAACTATCGATTAGCCTACTGATTATGTGTGTTCACCTACACAACCCTTCTGAGTCATTCAAACACCTATAACGCTGGTACGCGAATGCTAAGCATCTGACATCGACGAACCGGTTCACTTTATCTTCCTTCAGCTCCATATCGGCCACAGCGATCATCTGGTCGAGTTTAAACTTGGTCTCGATGATCTCAGCCTGCCTCGGGGAATAGGTGGCTTCCTCATTCTTCCGCTGGTGAATCCTATTGGATTAGAACAGTGTCAATCAAGTGTCAATCGATCTTCGGAGGTTGCATTGATATTGGTATTCAGAGGCGGGTGTTACTAGCCTGGTCCAACCAGACCATCGTATTTAATTTCATTCGTATAGAAGGTCTGGAATCGCTCAATTGAAACACGTTAACTCACTGGAAAGCGGGTGTCTGTTGAAGTTTAAACCTATTGGATCTGCCCAGTGCCACTCAGGATCTGCCACAACCAATTGCTAGCTTTTGGTCGTGACGTATGTCATGCTTGGGAATATATTGGGAACAACATTGCGCGCAGGCTGTAAACTAGCAACACCAACAATAGAAATCCTATTTTGAATATATAATCAATATAGTATTAATATAATTTCATACAATATATATATACATAATATAATATATATAATCAATGTACGTCAACGTCATTGCTCTCAGCCACTCGCTCTGTTCGCTGATTGGATCGGCAAACATTTTGCCGGAGAAAACCTAAGTCTACGGAGCAAACCCAGACCTACTACTGAAGGGAAAAGAAAATTGAGCGGAAGTACGTAGGTGAGCCGTGGCCAGGCTAGGGTGTTACCTGACGGAGAGACAGATGATGGAGATGAGGAACAAGGCCAGGAAGAAGGACAAGAGCACGCCCAGGATGATCTGCTCGTCTCTGGTTAACATCCCGTCCACTACGTCCGCAGGAGAGAGGTGTCTGACATACATCCACTGTGCCCATGGGATTGTTGTGGGTCTTCTAAACAGGGAGTGGGTGTATTTACCTGTAGTTTTGACATCTTCTGAATACTCTGAGTCGGTGTGTTGGCCTTGAATATTGGTGGCCCGGAATTTAAACCTGGTAACACGAAGAAGAATTCAAAACATTCAGCTGGAACAGCCATAATGGATTGATGTGCATCTAACTTATGTCGCATGTACTTCTGTCTCATATCTCGTGTGTCTCTGTGTGTTTGCATGTGTGTGAGTGCCTGCCTGTGTGTGTGTGTGTGCCTGTGTGTGTGTGTGTGTGTGTGTGTGCGTGCGCGCTTCAAGCTCCACATACACATAGACTGTGTTTAGTTTCAGACGTCCATTGCAGAGAGTGTCCTGTTCCTCTGTACAACTGTCATCTTCCCCGATGACATATTTGTCTTCCGCGCGGTTGACGCCCCTCCCCAGTGGGGAGACGTCAGACCTCTGTTGCAAACAGGCAGGAACGGGGAACCCTTCGTCGGTCAGGTAGGGGGCGGGCTGGTGGAAAAATGCATTCTTCCAAGTGGTCACGATTGTGCCGTCCTTCACTGTGATAGGAACAGAGGAATATATGCAAATGAGCCACCAACAAGAATAGTCATCGTTGATTCATTGAGTAAGCTGAATCATTGTAAATGTTTTATGATGATATGTGACCTGGTGTTCCACGTTACGTTTCTTCAAGGTGACCTTTGCTGGGCATCGTTTCATTGTACTCACAACACATGACATACTGCATATCTGACCCAATAAATAAATGGGATAAAAGAAATACTCTCACCCCCTGCCTCGGCCACGATGACCTGGATATGTTGGATGGGACCGTTGTCGTCGCTGTAGAAACACACAGGCTTTTTGATGGTAATGGTCCTGTGGGTCACCACAGGTACTTCTCCTCGGTCCCTCTCCACCTGGGGTATAAGGGTTGGCTTCGCTGGGGCTGAAACATGTGATTGAGTGAGGGACAAATCCTGTACGGTAGGGTACATACAAAGATGAATAGATGCATCTGGGCCAATGCTTTTTGCCATGGCCGAATCAAACATTAAAATAGACGAATGGATGTACTTTAATACGTTTGTACATTTTAGTTTGTGACCCTGAACTGGATGTCCGTCGTCTGTAACTGAGAACAGGTTTATGATGAGGAGCTGATTACCCATTATTCCTGTTGTTATTTGGACCTCCGGACTGAACGGGCTTTTCCCTGCTCCGTTTACTGCTGCAATCTAGGAGCACACATGACAAGCGGCTGGTCAGAATAGAACGAGAACCACAACCACAGTGAGACTGACTCTGAGCTCAGCACCCCGCACACACTGCACAGAACTATCAGCCGACTTAAAGGTTGTATCAGTGATTCTGGGTCGAAACATAAACAATCGCATTCATCTGATCTTTCCCCACGATCTGCTAGCTGCCCGCCCCAATAGCAGACAAAAAAACAGATCTCTAGGCTCAGCCTATGCTCAGAGATCGTACACAAAAACAAATGTTACTACCAGCCACTCCAAACCATACAGAGCATAGGGTGCCTACAGTGAGCCATTTTTGCTTCAGAATCGCTGATACAACCTTTAAGTCAGACTTTAAAGGTTGTATCAGCAATTGAAAGCCAAAACCGCTTCTCTGTAGACAGCCTGTGCTCCCAGATCGTAAAAAAAACAACTAATGGTATTAGTTAACAAAGGCAGAATCGCTGATACAACCTTTAATAGAGTGGCCTGGTCTGCATCCCTCACCCGTATGCTGTACTGGTGTCCTCCCTTCAGCCCGCGGATGAAGATCGTCACTGTGGAATTGACGTTTTGGATGATGTTTTGCCCGCTGATGTTCATCGCCAGCGGACTCTGCTGGTCACCCTCCCTCGCCACCTCCACCAGGTAGGCACTGATGTTCCCGTTGGGTTCTTGCGGAGGGCTGAAGGTCACGACCACGAAGGTCACATTCTCCGCCATGACCAGGTCTTTGGGTGGGTCTGTGGGCTCTGCGGGGGTCAGAGAGAAGAGGAGGAAGGAAGAGGAGATGTGTGAGAGGCATGTTGTTGTTGATATACAGCATGTGTGTAAAAGGGCGAGGGGGGGGGGGGGGGGCATTATTGCTGAATGCCATCTAGGTGTGCTGCCACCCTCCACTAAGGTGACCTTTACTGGGCTCCTCAGGACATGAGATGAGATGAGAATCAACTTCCTTGTCAGTGAACAAAGTACAAGCACAGAGACAACGAAAGTTGAGAGACAACGAAAGTTGTCTCTCACCAGAAGTGCAACAAAAAGCTGTAAAATGCATTGTGGAATGCATTTTACATTATTGTGTATTAGGCAATACCTCCCAGGATCCACCACCTTATCGTGGTGGAGAGGTTTGTATGTCTCAGTGAACCTGAGAGCTGTGTTGTCTGGAGCCTTGTGCTCCTGGTAGGGTCTCCCATGGCAGAGTGGTCCCAGGTGAGGGTCCAGACTGTAAGTACGGTTCACACAGCTATTGGCAAATAGCGAGGGCAGATTGGGCTCAGCCTTGGATGGCAACCCATCTTGGAGAAGGTCACTCTGAATGAAAACCAAAGGTGCTGCTCACGCCTGTCTCCAAACCGAATGCCACCTGAAGGTAATGGAGTGGAGGGCGCATAAAGGCTTATTCTAGGGCTTGCTCGTTGCCTGTATGTCTTTGCTCGTCGCCTGTATGTCTGAGTAGTTGTATGTTAACCTGCGGGTCTGTTGCTGTCTTGTTGTGTATTTGTACAGCTGTGTATGTGTGCTGTTGCTTCTCTAACCTATCCTGTTTCACTACCCCTTCCCCCTTCTCCTCCAAGAAGCGTGTGCTCCTTGTCAGGCCATCACTGCAAATAAGAACTTGTTCTTAATGATCTGCCTGGTTAAATAAAGGTACAAAAAATGCCCTGAACGGCCAGAGTAGAGCTGTGAAGAATTGTGCCCCACAGCCCGTATATTATGCACATTGTAAAGTTCAACAGTATGGAGATCAATCATCGCAACTCCTATACTATACTATAGCAGCGGGAGTCCACAGGAACCATGTGGCAGATGGGAGAGCTGATCCCCCCAATGGGGTGAAGCATGACGGCAGGACCCCAAACCTGAAGTGGAGGGTTCAGTCTGATCACAGCTACCCATCTAATGCACTCCTGCCTTGTCAGAGACCACTTATAATGGGACGCTTCAGCGCAAACACAGTGACAGAAGGAGCCAGGCTGGAGGTGCTACCACACTGTGCCGAGGAGAGGGGTGGCAGTCCTGGGGGTCCAGGAGCACAGGAGAGTACATGAACAGGACCAGATTGTGTACTGTAGAGTGAGGAGTTACTATTTCATCACCTCAACAGCATGGCGAAACGATGCCCAGGCTGCAACGGGTGTTGTGGGTCTATTGCTAAGTCCTCGAGCACGAAAGGCTCTCCGTTGGGTTCAGCAGCACACTGACAGGATCCTTATCGCAGACTTTGACGGCAACCCTGCTACAACCATCACGGTAGTGTACTCACCTACCAATGTAGTGCCCGTCGAGGAAATAGAAAAGTTCTGTGAGGACATTAGAGCGGCACTCCGGGATGTTCCGGCTCACAACTTCCAGGCAATTCTGGGGGACGTCAACGTGAGGCTCGCACCAGTGGAAGCACCCGTCACGTACCATGACATCACTAACCGTAACAGCGGTCCTATCCTCACCTTCTTCCTTTGTCCTGGCCTCCACACGCTGGCTGGTCTTGCCATCCCTTACGGCATCCTCTGGGGGTCCGGTGAAGGCGGTGACGGTCACGGAGTAGAGGGTGAAGGCTGTCAAGTTGGTCACAACCACGACTCTCTGCTCCCCGGGCTCAATCACCTCCGACGAGTTTCTGCCCTCAACTTCCAACTGAGGAGAATCCCAATTCAAAACTGCATTCCCTTTTCCGCTCATTACATTCCAAAAGTCCTAGAAAGGAATAGATTAGATAGGGCTTGGCGGACTACTCACATGGGCCACCAGAACTAAATAGGAGGTCGGCCCAGAGAGGATTCTGGGAGCTTCCCATCTGATTTGGAGGCTGGAGGAGTTGGAGACCACGGTCACGTTATGTGGCGGTTCATCCGGGTCTGGAAAAGGACGTTAATTTTTAATCATAGCAGTTCATCAGTACCTTTCGGCATAAGTATAAAACCCTACGGGATGCTAGTCTTTTTTTTTGCTCCGTAATCATATTCTAATGATCCCTAGGTTTTCCCCAGCATAGCTCTATGTTACAGTTGCTAGTTTTGTAAGAACGAGGAGCACCGGCTGGTTTTCAGATTAAAACACACAGTCCCCATTTGCCTCCATTAAAAGTCGCATAACTGAATCTCTCATTTTCTTGGCTAATATAAAAGCCCTTTGCCTCCCAAAACATGTTGGGACCGTTCCACGGCTAAGTTTTGTACAACGTCTTGACTATTTGTGGTCGAATCGTCTCTTACTTCCAGCTAGGGTTTGAGCATATATCCAGGCGGTTTGTTCCCCGACTCCGGCGTTGGTCACGGCGGCCATTTTGAAACGGTAGGCCCTGTGCTTGTACAGGGATCGGAGCGTGAAGTTGTGGTTCCCCCCGGAGCTTTCTAAGCCGCTGACCGGCACCACCGTGTGCGACTCATTGGTACAGCTGTCAGCCGGCTCCGCCGTGTTGGTGGTGTTGGAAAGACCGGGGTTCCAGGGAGAAGGCTGGCTCTCCAGGCAGTCAGCAGCCAGCAGCTGGACGGTGATGCGATACTCCCTGAGAATGCCCGGCACGGACCCGGGCGTGGCCCAACTCAGAGTCACGCTGGTGGCCGTGACCAGAGACACGGCCAGGAAGCCAGGAGGGCCTGGAACTGGATGACAGTAGAGGACAGAAACGATGGCGCCATCAAAAAGTTTCCGCAAAGCAAAAAACGTAAGCCTACCATCTGAAACCAGGGAGCAATTACCTTCGTTGCCATTTGAAAGACGATTGTTGGGTAATTGTACAATATACGTTCTGAGCACAAAGTCAAATCAAAACGACACTCTTTCATTCAAAACCAACAGATCGAGGGTGAGGGGATCCAGGTTGCAGGGCCTTACCCAGCTCCGGGCGGGTGCTGGTGGTGCAGTTCACCGCCTCCCCCAGGCCTGCAGAGTTCACGGCGCTCACTGACAGTGTGTATCTCTGGGCGGGTGCCAGGCCTGTGACTGTGTACTTCAGGCCAGTGACTGTGTACTGGCGGGAATCCAGCCAGACCTGATACGAGAGGATCTGCCCGTTGGGGTTTGCAGGCTGCTCCCAGGACAGCTGAACGGAGTCCCAGCTATTCCCGCGGCAGGACAGGTTGCCCACCATGTCGGACACTGGACCCGAAGGACAAATGGTGTTAACGTTAGAGTTTGGAACCTGGGGGAAGACGATCTCGCTTGAGTAGAAATGATCCTCGAATACAAAATGACAATAATAATGAAACATTTAGAGATTAATTATTAAATTATAAATGATTAACAAAATGATTCAAATAATTAAGATAGAGAGAATACGCTAATCAAATTCACTGGATACATTTTACAGAAATATGAGATCCATTTATAGACTTAGATTTGATAAAACCTGTACATGATGTGTATATTAGTTGTCCTGGGTGTGTGTGTGTGTGTGAACAGCAGCACCTGACTCGTTGGTGGTGAAGGTGACGGGGTTGCTGTACTGATCCCCGTGGCCCACTCTGGTGTAGCTAAACACGGTGATCTGGTAGGAGCTGTGGGGTCTGAACCCAGACAGACTGGCAGAGGTGACCGCACCGGAGGTGTTCTACCAAGAGGAGTTTCTCATCTTAGGGTTGGATTGTCTTGTCTCAAGGTGCTTCCACACTTCCCGTTCTTAGACCAATATCCAGCAAGCGTGTCGTTTAGTTTAATACAGGGGTCTCCAACCTTTTTCGGCTACTCAAAAAAAAATTAAACAAGTCGCAAGCTACTTCTACACATCTTATTATTATTTATTTTTTTAAGATTTCCACTCTGGAGGGTGGGTTCACTTTTTAAAGTTTTTAAGCCCCGAAAACACCGTCGCCGTCTAAACGAAAGGCACATCTGATAAAATATGTTGTTGTTTTCACCCGGGAGCGTTGTCGTGTCAAGCCAGCCTCATATATATGCACATGTGTGTATGTGTGAGCGTATGTGTGTGCGTGTACATGTACTGTGTGTGTGTGTGTGGCCGTGTGTGATCCGCTGTACCTGGTAGGAGTCATTGTGTGTGTTGACATCTCGGATCTTGAAGCCGTAGTGCGTCACCACCCCGTTGAGTTCCTGGGGAGGGTCCCAGCTCAGCCACACAGACAGTGAGGTGTGGTTGAATATGGTCAGGTTATGTGGAGGAGACATAGGGCCTTGGAGAGAGACACACACACACACACACACGCACACACATGCACACACATGCACACACACACAGATCCAGCTCGTTATAAGATCGCCCTGCTTTTCTAGTACTGCAATAACACATTTAGTTGCACCATGCTAACTTTCAGAAACTGAAACAAAGTGAATTGACATTGTCTCAACAATGTTGGGAGGGGGGCTTTGACCGGGGTGTCAAGGATCTGTGCTTTTCAACATGCGTATCTTTTTAACACACAAAAGCCCCTTGGGTGACCGACACACATATGGAGGCAATGGAGGTCGCTCTACCTGCTTCGTCAGTGTGCAGCAGCAGCTGCAGAGAGGGCCCCTGGCCCTTGCGGGTCCCGGCACGGATGTTGAGTTTGTAGGGGGTGTAGGGTGCCAGGTCGCTCAGGGTGATGGAGCTGTTGGGGGTGTGCGTCGTATTGGAGCCCCGGGGCCCTGCCAGTGTGAGGTTGTACTCTGTGATCTCCCCGTTGGGCTCCAGGGGCTGTTTCCAGGCCAAAGACATGGAGGACGCCGACAGGTTCCTGGCGTACACTAGGATCGGGGCAGAACTGGGGACTAAAAAAAAAACCACACACACACACCGGAATCAGAATCAAAATGGTGTTTTGTTTTCCATGTACGTTTTCACGGTACAAGGAATCTACTCTGGGTTTTTGGTGAATAACAGTCAACGTAGAGAAAGGTAAGCGCTGCTAAACATCCCAAAAAAACCAACAAGTTAATAAATAGAAACGATTCGCTGACGACTTGTCTGGAACACACTTTACTGTTGCTGTACCATGGCTGCAAAACTACTAACTTATGTTCCTCCCCCCAAATTCTTTTCTGTAGCTACCCACATTTTTGTGTTTCCTTTGCTATGATTTCTGTCAGCCTCCCATCGTCATCAAGGCAAAATGCCCCGCCCTTTGACCCCCGTTGTTTTCCCCACTCACCGTCTTCGTCGGTCCACAGGTGCAAGGTGATGGTGTGGTTGTTGGCGGGGCCGGCACCAGTCGCCGGGGTAATGGTCAACAGGTACGGGAAGTATTTCCTGAGTCTGACGAACAGCTTGGCAGTTTCTTTCATGTTCACCTCCTGGGTCCTGTTGGGGGGCCCGGGGCCAGCCTCGCGCAGTGTGAGCAGGTAGATGAGCCGGCCGTTGGGCTCGGCCGGGGGCTCCCAGCTGACGACGATGGCGGTGGAACTGATATTCAACGCCGTCAGGTTACGAACAGGGCCGCTGGGAACTGAGGGATATATACAAAAAATTTAAATATTAGGCATAGGTTATTTGGGGCGGAACGCGATTTCTGAAAACTCCTGTCGCCCCTGGCCTTCCCACTGCCCCGATGGTGTTTGTGGAGCTGTGTGTGTGTGTGTGTGTGTGTTTATGTAACAGGCCTTCAGATAATGACAGGGCCCTCGCTGATAGTATTATGGTTGTTGTTGCAACGTTCGGTTCTCAAAAAAACGAAAATGGTGGTCAACTTTATGATGACCAGCCCACTTCACAGATCGTTTTACATCTTGGGACATCATGTGTCAGGGGAGCTGACAGTGGTCAGTGTGTTCACATGCATGCACATTTTCCCAGTACAACAGTCCTCAGTCGATTTGGGCAGCACCTCGGGGTCGGTGAAGCACACACCTTCAACAAGTTAATGTTAGTTAATTTCGTTCAGCCTCATTCCTGTCTTACTTTATGGTGGGATAGATTTCATCAATTCATCAACGGAGTGGAATGGGAAAACAAATGATTAAATAATCACAAAAAAAGAATGAATAGAATGCAAAGAATGATATGCAACACATTTAATGCAAAATAATGCTCAACGAAAAATACAGAAAGGGAAACATTTGAAGTGAAATCCACAACAAGGAACTGCAGAAGAGAGGGATGCAGAGGGACAGAGTAGGGTGTCACACCCAGCCTGACTACTGCACCTATCTGAAAGGGCACCCTGATCGGCGGGCGACCGCAAAAAAGCTCCACAAGGGGAATGAAGAGATTGGGTAAGATCACGGGAAGAGATACAACACACACTCAAGATGAAGTGCGTATGTCTGTGAAAAGAAAAGAAGGAAGGGAATGAAGGAAGGAATGAGCGCAGCGCAGTCTGCTTAGTTATCCCGTGTACACCATCAGTCCTATTGACCCATAAGGCAAGGAGCCTTCACCTGCTAGAGCATCCATGCTCTCTATAGTATGGAAAATATGATCATATCCCGATAGAACTGAGAAGGAAATGGTCAAGGCAACTCATACAGAACAGACAATGGCTTTTTCTGGGGTTTTCTGTGGCCAAAGACAGGCAGACTCCTAGAGGTTCTTCCATTGAGTGGCTGAAGTGGAGGAGAGGTGCTGGCTGTGCGTGCGGGTCTGAGCCCAGGGGAGGGAGCTCCCCTGACGTGCTTGGCTGTGCGGGAGAGGCCGTACACTCTGGAGCTCCGGCTCACAGAGGGGTTGGCTAGTAGGGCACAGGCAGAGATACAGTCAGTATCAGAGGCTTTTATCCACAGACAGAGAATGCATGATGATGACACACACACACACACACATGCAAGATCGACGTTGATAGAGGCTGTCTGCGCCGTTTACCCCAAAATCACCCAAAAACTATGAGATGATTACGAACCAGGGAAAAATACTTGACAGGATGTACAAATGGATGTACAAATCAAATGTGATCAAATTGTCTCTGATTATGAAAGCCAGATCTGAGTCTGGATTTGAGTAAACATATTCAGTGTATCTTTTCACTAGTCGTACGCCTTGCCACTTTCTTCAGGCTGTGTAAAAGGAAACACAAACTGGTTGTCTCCTCGGTACAGGGTCTCAGGAGGACAAACTGAGCCAGTTTGCTAGACTATCTCCTTTCACCAACATGTTGAAAGCTGCTTCTTGTTTTTATATAATTTTATGTGTAAAAGTTGAGGGGGAAAGTATGCAGACTGCGCCTTTGGAGCCCTTGATTTTGTCAGGACTTTCATCACATTTTTTATTTTTATTTTTTGTATGTATGTTGATCTTATCTACAGTACATAAGACATGTTTATGCTTATGAGTATATAAGTGGTTGTGCGTATGTATGTTTGTGTGTGTGTGTGTGCGTGCGTGTGTGTGTGTACATGCGTATGTCAAGCCCAGTGTGTGTGCATGCATCTGGCCAGGTTTGTGTGTGTGTCATTGTGTCTGTGTGTGTGTGCGATATCGCAACCCTTCACATGCTTATATATCACTGACCATCTTCTGGTAGGACCAGGGAGAAGGGCTGGCTGTGGACTCCTCCGTCACCCTGCCAGGTGCTGGAGGTCATCCACAGGGTGTAGTTGACTCCGCCCACCAGACCTCTCAGAATATGGGAGAGGGCCGAGCCGGGAGAGCCAGTGATGGGTAAGGCAGACACTGGTATATGCTTTAAAAGGAATCAAACATGTGGGGTGTGAGGTCAAAAGGTCAAATGTAAAGAAGGAAAAATGAAGACCCATCATTTAGAAACAAGGGTTTTTGTCTCACCTGCTGGGCCACGGTGCCATTTTGGGAGTAGTGTATGGTGTAGTGCACGATGAGTCCGTTGGGCTCGGTGGGGGGTGACCAGGTGAAGGTGACAGAGGATGCGGTCACGTTACTGACCGACACGTTCTGTGGTGGGTCAAAAGGCTCTGGAAGACCAAGTTCACAGACAAAACTGAAAACAGAATCCCCTACTGCAAGGCGAAAACACACAAAATACTTAATAAACTTGCAGTGCAAACCAGGTACATCGTCAAGGTACAAACATTATGGACCTCATCCACAAAAATGCATAATGTCCACCAAGCTATAAACGTGGAGCCCTTCTGGTCTGTTGACCTTACCACATAAAGTAAGGTCCAGGTAGAGAGCTTCAGTACCTGCATCGATCGTAGTGAAGCTGATGGAAACGACAACGCCGCCGTCCCCAAGGCTCGTCCAGCTGGAGACGGAGGCGTTGTATTGGCTCTCAGAGTCCACACTGATGACCACTGAAGTGCCCGTCACGTTCTTCCATCGCTCAGTTGTCTCATTCCTAAATAACAAACACATACACACACACGTGCGCGCGCGGACACACACATACACACACACACACACACACATGCACACACATACAAACACGCGCACACACACACACAATCGCACACACACACACACACACAATCGCACACACACACACACACACACACATACAGTACATGCACAACCACAAACACAGTGCAACCACCACTGTCAAAATGCCCTTATATCTTTATATCGTATGAAGTTTGCAATGCATTGGTGTCCTTGCTAAGGCGGTGGTGGAAACTCACCAGACCCTAAGGACGTAGTACAGGATGTCTGAATTGGCCTCCAGCGGGGGTTGCCATGACAGCTGTACCTGGTAGTCAGACAGCTTCTTCGCATGGAGGAACTGAGGGGACTGAGAGGTTGGCAGGTCTGGCACTGAGAGGTTGGACACACACGCCCCGATTGGTATAAAACCCATCAACTAAGACCTTTCCCACCACCCCACCCCACCCCCACCCCCGGCAACATGGCCTGTATGCAAACAAGGTCTTCGGAGCAGAAGAACTCCGAGCTTTGTGCTGAAATAAAGGGTTGGGAATGGGGGTTGGTGTGGGTTAGGCGACAGAGCAGATGAGCCTCCTGTCCGCCGGAGGAGGTACCTGCAATGTAACGGGCCGTTAGCATGGGCCAGAGGTAGATGCAGAGACAGAAGAAGAAACAGAGGTCCAACGGTCTCTAACGGACTCCTGGTTTCATTCTCTGTAGGTCGAAAAAAGGAAGCAGCGTCCTGAGCGCGACGCTGAACACATCATAAGTCAGACACAGAGCAGACAAACCCCCTTTCTACTGGTACTTCTCACATCTCCCTCACCGTCCTCCAGCGTGGTGATGTTCAGCGGTTCGCTGGAGTAGTTCCCAGGCCCGGCGCGCGTGTGCGTCGCCACCACCATGCTGTACAGAGCGTACTTCCGCAGGTGGCGGATGTGCAGGGAGCTGGTGGTGGAGGTGAGGTTGAGGGAGTGGGTGGCGTTCCACAGCGCCAGGCTGTAGTGGAGGATAAGGCCGTTGGGCAGCTGCGGGGGCTGCCACGTCACGTTCACCTCGCTGGGACCGATGGACTCGTAGGTCAGGTTGTACGGCGCGCTGCCCGGCACTGGAGTAGCCAGTAGAGAGGGAGAGGGAGAGAGAGAGGGGGAGGGAGGGAGAGAGAGAAAGGGAGAGGGAGAGTGCTCTCCTCATTAAGTGGGCTCCTTAGGAGAAGTCACTCGCACGCGTGCTTCTGTTTTGTTTTCCTCGTTCGCACGCCAAAATATTTACACGCAAATGTGAGTGAAATGGGCGAACTGTAGAGCCCTGGGCCCGCTGTTCATTTTTTCTATGTTTCTGCCGAACGTACCGTCCACGCCGGACAGCAGCTCCACAGTGTCCGAAGCCTGGTCGCCGTGGCCCAGGCGGGTGTACGCCCTGACCGTGACGTTATAGCGGGAGAAGGGCTTCAGGTCGGAGAGCATGGCCCTGGGGTGGGACGCGTTGACCGCGGCGGAGAAGGTCCCATTCCCGTACAGCACCTCGTACCGAAGGATCACGCCGTTGGGCCTGGCGGGCGGTGACCATGTCAGGGTGACCGTGGTGGGTGTGGTGTCCGCTACGGCCACGCCCTCCGGCGGGGAGTCGGGCTCTGCGAGGGTGAGGGGTAAGGGGTGAGGGTAAGGGGTACGGGGTGAGGGTAAGGCGTATGGGGTGAGGGTAAGGGGTAAGGGGTGAGGGTAAGGGGTAAGGGGTGAGGGTAAGGGGAACGGGGTGAGGGTAAGGGGTACGGGGTGAGGGTAAGGCGTATGGGGTGAGGGTAAGGCGTATGGGGTGAGGGTAAGGCGTATGGGGTTGGTGTAAGGGGTAGAAGGTGAGGGAAATGGGTGAGGATAGGGGTGAGGGGAAAGGGTACGTTTATCTTTTATGCGATACCTCCATGCGATACGTTTATCACGGTCAATGTTTCAATCGCCGTGATGCGTTTTTTTCTGTCCGTCTTTTCAAGCACAGGTGCAACACAAATCAATAGAACGAATTAGTATGTGTCATCATCCTATTGTGATTGACTGTCATGCATGCGTCGGCGCACCCACCGTCTTCCTCGGTGATGATGAACATGTCGTCCTCCTCGGTCAGGTGGCTCTCCCCGGCCAGCGTGGAAGCGGCGATGCGCAGCTTGTACCGCGTGTACTTCTCCAAATCTGAAAAATAAATGGATATTTATGAAACCCAGACCCAGGGGGGCGGGGGAGGGGAGGAGAGGGTAGAGAAGCCACGCCCCCCCCCCCACCTGTCAGCAGCGCGCTGGTGCCGTTGGTGAGCTGCAGGAAGGTCTGGTTGGTGTCCAGGTTGAGGCCGTAGATGGTGTAGTGGCGGATCCGCCCGTTGGGCTGCAGCGGCGGGTTCCAGCTCAGCAGCACGGAGGTGGAGCTCATGTTCCCGTAGGACACGTCCATCACCGCGCTGGGCACTGAGGAGAGAGAGAGGGAGAGGGAGAGAGAGAGAGAGAGAGAGAGAGAGAGAGAGAGAGAGAGAGAGATAGGTAGAGCGTGGTGTAGGGAAAGAGGGTAGGTGGGGGGGGGGGGGGGGGG
>JAOPJJ010000141.1:11454655-11464704 GCA_027122795.1 Enchelyopus cimbrius
GTGTGTGTGTGTGGTTGTGTGTGTGTGTGTGTGTGTGTGTGGAGGCTTGGGGCTGTCTTCAGAAATTATGCCAAATTATGTCTTTATAAAATAATTAAACCCAACACAAGACACTTGTGTTGTGGGATTTGGCCTACATCTGAATCAACTAAAGAAATCAAAAGCAATGTTCCAGTGATACCTCTGGCGTCCAAAGACAATACAATGCTTTTAAATATTAATTGGTGATCAGCATTACCTTAGAGATGAGGGTGAGATAATTTAACTCAACTACTGTTTCTTGGTAATTTAGTGGATGTGATTCAGTTCAGGTCAACCCATTGCAACAAGCATTCTGCATTGTGTGTTTCCGCACATATTTTTGGATTTTGTTGTCACTGGGTTCAGCTAGTTGTTATTTTTCATTTTTTATATTCATAATCATTTGTAGTGCAGCAGTGCTAATGATATTGTAGCTAGTCCCATGCTGAGTTTCAAAGTGCCCCTCTTTATGGGACAAGGACTCCTTTTCCTCTGGGCTTTTAGTGAAAAAGGGTCACCACTCCAGTTTAATTTTTTCTCTCAATTTCTCCCTCTGCACTGTAATAAAAGCAGCAGTGGTGGTAATTCTCATGTATTTTATAGAGCGGGCTATTCCAGCCCACTTTTGAGGGGAAAAAAATTGGACGAATGATTATTGTTAGTCCGTTACCATGGGAACACGTTGAACTCAGAAAACCGTAGTGCGATTGACCCGTTAACATTTTTAATTTGGTTTAGTAGAAGAAAAAAAGAAAAAGGCCCATTGTTGTTCATTTAATTGTGAGATAGAAGGTCTCAGTGTGTGTGTGTGTGTGTGTACGCGTGTGTGTTTGTGTAATTTAACATTGTGTATACAACGACAAAACAGCCTCTCCTTGGATCTGTTGCCCCGCCCCCCTCCACCCCTCTTATTTTTTCACATATAGTGAGTAAGCACTCCGGTGTGATTCTTGTTACCAGGTTACTGCGGAGACGGCTCTGATTTTGCCACATGAACTTCCCTGACGTCAGAGCAACAAAGATGTTGTTCAGGTCGGCTTTTTTCTTGAAGCACTTCAGGACAGAGGAGATTAATGTGATAAAGCGACAAAGACACTGTCGGTGAGGGAGATCAGGTGCTGCCGTTACGTCAGTTCATCACGCACCAATCACGTCGTCCCAATAATAATTTTTGTCTTCTAGCTAACCACCAACCCTCATTCAGGCCCCCAGTGTGTTGAATGGACGTCTTACTTAGCATTGTTGCACGGCGGCAGCCCGACACCGATATGCATAGGTGTGTAGCTTTCTCGGAGCTCGAGCGAATCCCAACCCGTCCACGCCGGGATGAGACTGGGCTTGCGCGGTCTATTATCTCCCCGCTCCTGCCAACGCCGCATGGCCGTTTGATATGGGATTCCAATGGCCCCGGTGACACCCACAGTGTTTACTGTTGCTCATTACACGTCTCTTACACCTCCGAGTCCGACAGCTACGCACGAGTCTGACAGCTTACATTGTTTGTTATGTCAGTTTGTCTTTTGGGCTGTTTGCTGTTTGCTTTGAAGTCAGTGATGCTAAAAGAGTGAAATCGAAAAGGGAATTCCGCTTTTAGGAGGGAATGATGAGCGTGTTTTGGGGGGATTTCAATGCGTGTTTGTTACGGCTAGTGATACTATGAAAGTGGACGCTTTGTAATGTTTTATGGAAAGTTAAAACCCCTCAACAATCAAGACACCTGTCATGGAGTGCACGCATTTCAAAATGGGCCACGCATTAGCCTGACCTAATTCTGTGTGATCTAGTTAAATTACATCCACCAGCACGTCAGACGGGAGCTGCGATCCGTAGCTCTACTCACTACGTAGGAACTACTCCAGATCATGTGAACATCCTGTTCGACCCGATCAAAAATACAAAAAAACCCACCCAGCAGGGCCATGAGCCTAGCTCCTTTGTTCCTCAGTGACCTTGGGGGGGCCAGTGAACAGAAGACACCCATGCAAACATGGTTGCAAGGTTTTTTTTTGTGTAAAACACTCTACTTGCCCTTGCACCCGCCTCCCCCACAACCCAGCCCCCTTTCACCCACATCATGCACGCACACGCCCACACACACACATACACACACACACACACACACACACACACACACACACACACACACACACACACACACTCACTCATTCTCACACATACACATACATTCACACAAAAGTGCGGATGCACTTGTGCTCCGGGTCTCCCAGTATGGGGTGGGTTATGGCCAGCTCCCCCCCCCCTTCCAGCTCAGGGGGGGGAGAGGACAGCGCAATGCCTGCTGGGAGAAGAGGGGGTTAGCGTGGGAGGTTAGCTGGCACCATGCCACCCTTCCCCTGGCTACCTGGCCGCCCGACCAGGGGCCAGACATGAGGGGGAGAGGCCTGGTGCTCCTCCAGATTGATGAGGCCCGGTCCGAGCCAGCAGGTGTGCCGGGTGTTCTGCCGCAGTCACCCCGCTGGCGGGTTCCTGCCCTTCTGTGTGTTCCTCGACTCCGGGGGCCCCGGCGCGCTGCTCCGAACCCGGGCCCTGATCGGAACTCCTAATTGTCCTTATGAATATTTTAGATGCCGGCAGCAACGAGAGTTGAGGGTGGGGTGGGGGGGGGGCTTTGGTTTCAAGGGCCGTGACAGTTAATGATCTATTCAATGACTAGAGAGAGGGAGAGAGAGAGAGAGATGGAGAGATAGCGAGAGAGCTAGAGAGGGGAGAAGAGAGAGTAACTCATAATCAAACATTAAAGGAGTATTCTGGTATTTTACACTTTAAGGCTTATTTGTTTATGATGAAATAGATCAATTCAGGTGTTCATTTCGCCGAAATGCTCTCTTTGGAGAAGTTAAGCTTTTTTGTAGCCCCATTGTCGAGTTACTGTAGAGGAAATAGGACCAATCGTCATCGACCCTAAAGCAACATTAAACGTTTGCTTGCAAAGCTGTGAAACTCACCGACTGGTCACTGGTGTTGGTTGATGTTCGACTAAAAAAATCTGAGCAAAGTAAGCTCTCCAGCAGAAGATAGACGAATGTAACCAATCTATTTTCCTGTTCCTGCCGGTGGCCTGGCTACAACATAATGACTCGTACAGCCTGCTGGAAAACATACTTTGCTCAGATTTTTGTCCTGCTGTCATCTTTAACGTATGGATGTCAAGTACATCGCGTCATCACCGTTACCTTAGCAAATCTGAACATTGCTGAATGATTTCTTGGCCACAAGTTAGCTTAATTATTTTTGACATCTCTCCTCTAAGAGTTGGAGGAGAAAGACTCCCAACGGTTAAGGGTGGGGGGTGTAAGGCTCTGGATTCCCTTAAAGAGCTTCAATTTGCATCCACTTCCTGTTACTCGCGTCTTCTTCCTGTCAAGGAGTTGAACGAAAGCCATGCACGTGTTCTTGTTCATCCGCTATGGTGAAGATAAGGATGACATTGGTTTGCCTCCATCCTCAATTTGTCCCGTTATTCCCACTTGCCTCGACTGGAAATATGTGTTCTGATTGAGTCTTTCTGCGGCGGTTAATAGCTTCGTCACTTCTGCCGTCAGTTGAGACCGCTGAGCCACTGGCTCTCTAAGGGGCCAAATCGGACAGAACTGCACAAGCCTCCTGTTTGGTAAATGTTCTATATTTTGTGCCACACAAGTTGGTCTGACGCAGATAAATAGAAGAATCGATCAGTATGGTCGAGGACTTTGATAAAGGGTCGTTATCGTACAGAGAGCATAGCTTGTGTAGAACTGCTGAAAGACGACTTAGCTACCTAGATTAGGCCCTGCTTTCTATTTTTTTTTACTTTTCATTTAAAATATTATGAAGAAACCTTACTAAACAATATGTTTGCAGGGTATAATACAAAATATGACTCTAAAATCAAGCGCTGTATCGGCAATATGCGTTTAAGCCAAAAGCTTTGCAGCGCCCACCACCCCTTGGGCCACAACCGTCAACAGCAGTCGTGAAAACGAGCAAGTTACGATTTTGATTTATTCCTTCCCGAGTCTAGGACCACGGCTCTAAAGGGGGAACGCCGTAGTAGTCCACTTCACTTCTTAAGATGTTATATAAGCACAGGAATATTCCTTGCGCAGATGAAAGCTTTCTTATCGCTCTCCTTCCTGTGCCGATTTTCAAGTGTGTTCGGAACTCAAAGAGGCCTTTTGATAAGCCCATTACACGGAACGGCCCGGACACAATGCTAATGTCACGAGGATTAGCACGCTACTTTGCCTAGCGTAGCGCCGGGCACAACGGGCTAATTCATGGCCCTGGAGGGTAGCGAGCTACCGGGACAGCGGGTTAGTCGACGATGTGCGGAGGATACTGAACACAACACGGTGAAAACGGCAACAGAAACTAAATGACATGGCTGGTATGCCACAATGTCCCGCTTTTTTATACTCCTACCTTGCCTGCCACTTCTTACACAGAACATTTCTAAAACGAGTCTACTGACAACAATTTGGGGGATTTTAAGTACCCTGTATTGCTGTGTTATTTAGAATTGTCACGCTTCTTTCAGGCAGGTTTGCAAATGAGACCCAGCCATGGTCTAGGCTTGTGTGTCATCTCTGAGGCATTTTAGTAAATGAGACTCAGCCGTGGTGTGTGTGAATACACTCTTGATAGAACAGAGACATCACAGTGATGGGAATTCCCCCCGCAAAATCACAATAATTGCCAGAGCACATTACATGCTTGGTACTTGACAAGTCTTATGGCTTTTGTAATGATTTGCTGCTTATAACCTTAGCATGTTTTAAACAAAAAATTAAATTCAAGCAACTGGTATACTTGTATCTTTTGTGTAAAATGAATAGTCAAACTATTTTCGTTTACTGTTGATATTTCTGAATACTTATACCGATAAAACAGTATACCAATACTCATAGTGTACAATAAAACAATGTAAGCCTTTTATGTACTTGTATGTCACGTGCAATTCTACTGTACTACAGCCTTCTGTTGCATGCATGCAGAATGTATCCCTGATAACAACACAGCCCTGAGGACTCAAACTCACACACACGCACACACATACATCAACACATCTAAACACACGCACACACACACACACGCACATCAACGCATCCAAACACACGCACACACACGCACATCAACGCATCCAAACGCACGCACACACATACATCAACACATCCAAACACACGCACACACACACACGCACATCAACGCATCCAAACACACGCACACACATACATCAACACATCCAAACACACGCACACACCCACACATACATACACACATACGCACGCATGCACACACACACACACACACACACACACACACACACACTCACACGCACGTAGCCCCACTGGCTTGACGTCAGTGTCCCCGGGTTCCATTCTTATTTGCGCGGCCTCCTCTCCTTCAACACAAGTCTGTACCTCCGGGATTCATCCCAGCTGGCCTTCTCTCTGCTAATCTTTTTAAACGTCCAGCAGAGTTTTGTGAATAGATTGTACAAGTTCGTACATAGCTTTCCCTTCACATAGCTACCAGCACATGGTTATGCATGGATTAATGTGTTGCTCATGGGGGAGTATACATTTCTAAGTAAGGCTTGGGAAAATAGAGGTCAGTCAGCTACGCATCGCTAGGGAAAGGGCAAGAGTTGGAACGGGTCATGTGACCCCCCACTGCGGCCCCTTCTACGGCCATGTCTTTGTGTAGCCGCCCTCTGATTGGCCGGCGCCAGGATCCAAGGCCTGTGACAGGTGTTGGGAGCCTGACACCTGTTTGGCCATGTGCTGATTTAGTGATCCATTTACTCAGAGCGGCGGGGTAGCATCTGTGGGACACCGGGGACATGCCAAGTCATTTACAAAGGAATCACGTCAATGTCTCACAGACCTTCCAGTGTGTCGCACTCATAATGCCGGCCGCCTCGGAGAGCAAAGGGGCTTGAATTGACTCGTCGCCGGCCACCCAAAGGTCCCGTAATGTGCATGATGGTCGCGCCATGGGAACGGCCAGCGTTCCTCCCATGGATTTAGTTTGTTTTCCAACAGATAGAGAGAAGGGGACTTTCTGTGGGTTTGAAAAAGTACATTTTCGTTAAAGGTTGCATCAGCCATTTGTTTACTAGTACCATTTGTTTTTGTGTACCGTCTCGGAGCGTAGGCTCCCTACAGATACGCCTTTTCGGCCTAGAATCATGCGTCTCTGTAGGCAGCCTATGCTCTTCAGTGGTATGGAGTGGTTGGTAGGAGTACTATTTGATTTTTTTGTACAATCTCAGAGCATAGGCTGCCTACAGAGACACATTTTTTTTGACGGCTTGCTTACGGGGCAGGCCACTAGCAGATAGTGAGGAAAGATCAGACGAATGTGATAATTTATGTTTCGGCGCTAGAATCGCTGATGCAACCTTTTAAGTTTACATTTCCATCTCTGATTCGAACATTATGACACTCTCAGAAGACAACAAGTTGTAGGCTGATGGTTTGAGGAAGGAGGGGGTCGAGGGGAACCTGTTAGCGCCACAGTAACGACCGATGACAACATTGTGACACTGTTTTCTTCCATCGTAGTGGATGTCTACGAGTGTACTGCTATTAACCTCGCTTCATGTCTGTCTGTTTGTGTCTTGTTGTTGTCACGTCTCCATCATTTGCTGCTGGTCTGGGTGGACAGTTGATTCCTGATTACCCAGCGGGCCTCTCCTTAATTGGCGCCTGTCCTTGGCTCAGGGAGGGGGGGGGGGGGCGGTAGGGAAGCGGGTACAGTCCTGGTGCTGAACGTGGTGAAGGCTTTGCCCCACGCTGGCTCACCCACCCAAAATTCTGGGTCCGTAATGAGCGGGTTCGATTGCTTTAATTTGCAGGTCCCCCCCCCTGTCAGATCTCTGGCTGCTCTGGTCAAGAATGCACATACTTTCACCCTGTAAACATAGCCCTTCTCGCGACACTAACTAGAGACGGGGAGAGTTTGGTAAACAGGAAATGATATAGAGAGGCGTTCTCTTAGAATGAGAGGAATGCTGGTGAGCGCCGCCACACTGCCAACATAACAAGTGCGTCCGACCGACGCGACCGGCAGTAAGTATGTGTTGAGCGGCCTGGCGTTCATTAGCAGGCCGGCTCCCTATCCACCACATAGGATAGACAATTATGTCTGATGGTAGTGGCGTGGCTTCTTTATTACTAGTCTTTTGAGGGGCAATCTGCAACCACCTTCACATCGCTGCGCCAGTCTAGTTACTATTCATAGATGAGCCAAGATCGACCCTGGTCTTTTTGTGGGATGCACTGTGGTTTGTGTTTTTTATGTGAAACAGCCTTGGTGATCTTTTAAGCTTCGTTCCTGGAAGTTGGAAGCATCTTAACGAATCACGTTCAAAGAAGGGGGCAACGCATCAGCGATGGCCAGAGCAGGTTTAACCAAGGCAGCTTCAGTTCTGGCGTTTTTGGGGGATAAAATCCCCTTTTCCACCCTCTCTCTGCCCTCACAAGACTAGCCTACCGATCTCAGATGACTTGAAAAAGGATGCTGCAGCAGTGCCTCGATCACACGCACATACAAACACACACACACACACACACACACACACACACACACACTGATGCACGCACACACACATTCACTGACACACGCACACACACACATGCACACACACTGACACACACACACTGTCTCACACACACATGGACCAACCTTGGCGGCGAAGAAAGGAGCCAGGTCTCATTAGTGTGTGTTAGGGCGGGATGTAGGTAACCCTCTCCTCTGGCTCAGCCCGTGACCCTCACCTCTGGTGGGGGGGGAGTTGGGAAGGGTCACAGACCTTTCTGTAGACACCGTGCCTTAAGAGACAGCCCCCGCACCGACACACAGCGCGGCGCTGATAGCGGACCGCCGGAGAGTCACACATAAATCATGTTGGGAGGCCCCCCGCCGCGGCGTCACGTGCTGTCACATGCTGTCAGCGGGCCTTGTTAACACGGCTATTCAGAGGTCTAATGAGGAGGCAGGCTTCAGACTCCATGGGAGTCAGCGTGCTACCTAGCAAGCACACACACACACACACAGCAGCGCCCCGGAGGCTAGCTCACTGCGTTTATTTCCCCCTCTTTTTAAACCAGACCTCGGTAACGACAACTCCACGATGTACCCGACTGATTTACGCTGATTTTGCGACCCTCATTCTCGTTTAAAAAAAATAATTGCACCGTTTCACGCTCAGATGAGCATTCTTAACCACGACGTGATAATCCTGTATTTTATTATTTCCGTCATGAATTCACTTTGGTAAGATCTCACCCCTAGCCTTACCTCCTTGCTGGATGACAGGCACAGGGGGGGTCTGTGCCCCCTGGACGTAGCTAGCTAGGGCCCTCGGCTCAGGCGTCCTTATATGGGCGGGGTTGTCTTCCAGCTGGGCAGCGCGTGATAACCGCAACATAATGAAACGTGCAAACATGCAGATGGCACGAGGAGGAGGGCGACGGGGGGGGGTGAAAAACAGAAATCGGGTGTGAATGAGAGACAAAAAACTGTGAGGGGAGAAAAATTCAGTTCAGGCAACAAGAAAATTTGTCTTTTTGTGGAGCAGTCCAGGCGGGGTGCCAGCGATGTTCAAATTTGAGACCATTGAGACCGTTTTGACATGGTGTTGTCAAAGACAAGTTGTTGATCGCAAGACATGTCATATATGTTTATACGTAGTGTGCTAGAATAATAATAACCAATAACAATAACTCCTTCCATTGTATGCCTGTTTTTTTCCCAATCCATTTCCAATTTTATTTCAGAAATTGAGAATCAAAGGCCATAATGACTGTGCTAGTCCCGAGCCAGAGGACTGTTTTGGTCAGAGCCCCCTCATGGACGACCATTTCAGCAAACTAGGCGAAGAGCGTGGTTTAATGTACAAGCGCAGTGGTGTAAGTACGATCCCCTTGTCCCGTGCTGTTTTGTGTTGATCCCTTGTCTTTATGTTGATATTCACTGCAGGCGCTAAACAAGAAAGAACACAGAGGCTGTGATAGCCCGGACCCCGATGCCTCATATGTCCTCACGCCTCATACAGAAGAAAAGTATAAAAAAATTAATGAGGAGTTTGATAATATGATGAGAAATCATAAAATCGTAAGTACTGGAAATGCACCGTTTTTTTTTTGTTGCTTGGCTTTTGCGGCACAAAAAGGAATTTCACCCCTTTTTTCACTTTTTGTGTTGTTTTTTGCACCCCCCCCCCCCTTCGAAATGTTCTGTCACCATCTTTCCGAACTTCCTGACATCCGCGTCTCTCCGTAAAGAATGCGGTTGTTTTTTTTCTTGATTTGAATTTTTCTGCAGCTCATTTTTTGACACACCTTGATAAGATCACATTGCAGTGCCACTGGGTGACACTTAATCTCATCGTTGTAACAAAACAACAAAACAACAAAAAACAACAAAAACTTCACGTGGTTGAGTCAAGTTTTCATTATTTATTTTTTTTACTTTTTTAGGTTTAGTTTAGAATTTATTTTCAGTTCTTTATTTATTTTTTTATGAGCTAGCGCTGCGCTGAAAATATATAGAAAGAACATTTGTGGGTGGCTTCCTGCCATATACTGTGCTATTTCACAAGATATGTAAGCAAAGCGCACCTAGAGAAACCTCCATGCATCTTCCCACAGCCCTTGATTCCGTTTTTTTATTCCGCCCTTTGAAATACCAGTTTCACTGTGATCTTATCACGAGTGGAGTTCTGCAAGATGTTGTGCGCACTAATCTATAGTGTCCTCTATATATCCAGGGCATTTTATATTAAAAAAAAATTTAAATCTTGTGTCTAATAATAATAATATCTAATTTCTGTAATTATTTGATTTTGATTGATATTAACCAACTAATGATAACCACTAACGTTGCTCTGCGTACACTGCTGACGTGAATCTCTCTACTGATGCTTTGTATAGTCAGCACGGTCTGGGTGTCCATTAACATGAGTCAACTCTAATGAAATATAAAAACCAACACACACACACACACACACACACACACACACA
>JAOPJJ010000141.1:11475372-11489267 GCA_027122795.1 Enchelyopus cimbrius
GGAAGGAAGGAAGGAAGGAAGGAAGGAAGGAAGGAAGGAAGGAAGGAAGGAAGGAAGGAAGGACAGATAGAAAGAAAGAAAGGAAGGAAGGACATAAGGAATGTAGAAAGAAGGGAAGGAAGAAAAATAAAGTAAATGGCTTTCTGCTTCACCCTACAGCGCAGCGCCACAATAGATGATGATGCATGCGCCGGGTTATGAGGTCGTTATTAACGCCAATCAGTGATATTAAGACACGCGACGGCCATTACGTCTCGCCGCCGACGGAGACATAATGGCTGCATTCAGAAACCCCAGTAGATTCGAACCCAAAGGGGGAAACAAGCCGTCTTTCTGAGCGGCTGCCGGCCTGGCATAAGAGGAATAAGTGCATAATTGGAACATGTTCTTGGAACACCATTCGTAGCCCTGAAGTACCCTCGCACCCGGTCAACGAAGAGCACCGCGGTGTTGTGTTTTTCTGTAATGCGGGCCCAGTTTGTGGGTCAGGATGTTCCAATGGAGGAGACACTTTTCTCCAATCCAAGTGGAGAGGGAGAGCCAAAAGGTCCGGAGGAAGCAAAACATCTTAATGTCTACATCCCGTACTGTTTGAGCGGTAATGACAGGCTTGCGCCTGCGAGTGAATAAGTTCAGCTCCGATTCGGGCCTTCCTCATCTCAGATGATGCTCTGTCCGCCCGGTAACATTGCGTCTTCCTTCTTTTTCTACCGAGCGCAGTCGGAGGAGGAGGAAATGGATTTGGTGAGTTGTTTTGTTGTTTGTTTGCCGTGTGGAGCAAAATGGCTGAACTGAGAGGCTGTGGGTGAACACGCTGCTGGTTATCACACATGCTAACGTGCTAACGTGCTAGGCTAGAGGAAAGGCATCGCTTGAAACGAGACTTGGCAACCTTTTTTGGGGGGGGGGGGGGGGGGTGAAGTTGAGTTTGTCACTGCATGTATTTGGAAATATATATACCACAGCATTTGGCACCCTGCTTTATCTCATCACAAACACATTGGTGTTAGGGGTGTGCGTGTGTGTGCGTGTGTGTGTGTGTGTGTGTGGCAAAAAGAGAGACAAAGTTTGGCTTTAGCTGCTCTGCTCGACCCTAAAAATGATTTTAACATAGAATTGATAATGCTTTAAATATGCGGCGGATAAGTTGCAGGGAAAGGATGACCTCATCGTAAATGATGTCATCCTACGCGAGACAGGCGCTCGCGGAAATCGTCTGGTGGGAGAGCTTCGGGACAATGCAAGGAAGCCGTCAAACAGATCACAATAGACTCACGCCTACGCCGCGGCTGACGTCTGCTGCCTTGTGCAGATGTTCTCTTGTATTTTCATTTGTTTGATTAAAGAAAAGGAAGGACGACAAAAAAACTAAACTAAAACACATTGCTTTCAGATAGTTTCTAAACTAAACAGTTGCTTTTGTTTGATCAGAGTGTGCACCACTTGTCTGATGCTGTTCCTGATGCATGACCTTAAGCTAGCAGTAACAGATTCACTCGCATGGGCTACAACAGCAAAGTGAGGAGCTAATGACAGGGTTGGTTTTTTATGCACTTTTGTACTCAAACTGGGTTTCAAGGATGTGTGTTGGATTTCTCACACGCACACATGGCCGTGGATTTTCCTATTTTGTTTTGTACCTTGCTCTTGGTTCTGTATTCATTTCCTTTAGCCTTGTGGGTTCCAACATGTGTACAGGTGAACCGAATGTGTGATGTAACACATTTAACACAGAAGGACTTCTACTTAAAATAACTCAACATATTCAAATCACATCTCATTCATTGAGGGACTGCGTGGGTTAAATACCCAACATTTTATTTGAAGGAATACTATTAGCAAATCAAATTTAAAAGGAACATTGCGTTGCATTGTTGCATGTGGTCTGAGGTGATCCATTGAGCACACTCACACATTGATTTCCCTTTCTTGTTCAAGGCTTCCTTCATAATAGACCCATTTGCTGTAAACATTGAATTGTGTTCAGCTGTGGTGAGGCTGCTCTCCTGTGGCGCCACACCGCCACCTAGTGGCCCAACTCACTCATTTCCAGCTCCACAACACATCATATATGAACATTAAAGCAGCAATACAAAGCAAAAAGATGGTTCTGATGTTAGCAGCACACTTATAGTACATCGCTCTACAAGTCCTAACTCGGTGTGTCTATTCGATGTCTTCATGCTTTCTGAGTCCCATGCTTTTGTGCTTGTGCAGAACACCCAGAGGATGAACAACTCCCAGTCCAGCCAGACGCTGGCCACACCGGTGGTGTCGGTCACCACCCCCAGCCTCCCCCCGCAGGGCCTGGTGTACTCGGGCATGCCCACCGTTTACAACCCTGCTGGTGAGCGTGTGTGTGTCTGTGTGACTGTGCGTGTGTGCGTGTCGATCTGCGCGTGTGTGTGGGTATGTGGATCTGTGTGTGTGTGTGTGTGTGTGGGTGTATGTAGATGTGTGTGTGCATGTGTGCGTGTCGATCTGTGTGTGTGTGTATGTAGATGTGTGTGTGTGTGTGTATGTAGGTGTGTGTGTATGTGTATATGTGTGTCTACCCTCCCAGAGGCGTCTCAGGCCCCACACCTGTGTTAGCACCCGGCCCTTGGTTTGTGGGCTCTGCGGTGCCTCGAGAGCCCTTCATGTGTGGCTGACGCTCCGCTCTCTGTGTTGTTGCAGAGTATTCCCTGAGCAACGCGGAGATCTCCTCCCTGCAGGGCTTCGGCTCTCCGGGGCTCTCACTGGGCTCCATGTCGGCATGGCAACAACACCAACTGGGCCAAGCGGCGCTTAGTTCTTTGGTGTAAGCACGGCACTCTTGCAAACAACGGCAGGGGGCACACACTCACACTCACGCACATACGCAAACACACACGCATACGCAAACACACTCACATATACTCACACAAGCGCACACACATACACAGGCACACACACACTCCAGACCCACCCACGGTTCATATGCTTACGCAACATATTTCCACACCTGCGCACACAGACGCCCTCACTGCCTGTGTTCCACTTTCCCGCTGCGCCCAGGAACGCTCATTTTCACATGTTCCTCCACAAGGTGTTCTCCGAAATCACCCAGACTGTTTTGTGTTGCGTTTTCCTCACAGGGGCGGCGGTCACCTCTCACAGGCCTCCAACCTCTCGCTCAACACCAGCCACAACAACATCAACATCAAGTCGGAGCCCATCTCCCCGCCCAGGGAGAGGGTCACCCCGGCAGGCTTCCCCCCCCAGCAGCAGCAGCAGCAACAGCAGCAGCACCAGCACCACCACCACCACCACCACCAGGGCTCCAGCCGGCAGGACCTGGGCCGGTCCCCCGTCGACAGCCTCAGCTCGTCCTGCAGCTCCTACGACGGCAGCGACCGCGAGGACCACCGGGCCGACTACCACTCGGCCGCCACCGGCGTGGTGGTAGGTGGGGGTGGAGGTGGTGGAGGTGGAGGTGGTGGAGGTGGTGGTGGTGGTGGCGGTGGAGGCGGGCTGGGCAGACCCCCGGCCGGATCGGAGGGCAGGGAGAGCCCCACGGTGAAGCGCATGCGAATGGACACGTGGGTGACATAAAAAAAACACAAGGAAAAAAAGACTCTTTCTAAAGTCATGAAGGGGGTGGAGCCAGAAATTGGCACGTTCGTCCCGAAATGCGCTGGGGGTTAAGGGTGGTGTTTGTGTGTGTGTGTGTGTGTGTGTGTGTCTGGTTGGTGGGTGGGTGGGGGGGAAGGGTGAATGGAGAGGTACACCTGGATATTAGAAAAAAACAACAGGGAAAAAGGTTCTTAGAACTATCGAAATGTTATTATTTAACTCGTTTTTTTCTGTTTTGCCAAGACATGAGTGGCAGAAAATACAATTTAAATTGAAAAAAAAGGAAAAAAAGAGGTGACTTCAAGGTGATTTCTCTAACTGCAACAGTGAGAAAAAAATATATTTACCGTGAGATGGAAGAGGTTTTATGCTCGGGCATATCCCTTGAGGGCACATGGTGCCTTGTAAAATACAGGAAGTTCGTAGACATCAGTTTTACAAATTGACAATATCATTATCACCATGCTCACCGGTCCAATTTGGACACCGGATGTGTCCTCCCAATTTTTCGCCGCTGTGGTTTCAAAGTCCCAAACAATCAGAATGCTGTGCGGCTTTGGGGAACGAGAAGCCTGGTATATGTTCACCATCTATACGTGGCAAACATGCTGTTCATTTTTAACCAAATGGATTCGGCCTAGAGACGGTATACAGCGGTTACATCAGTCGAGGTGAGAACTACCTTTCTGTTTGCAGAAAGACAGGAATTAGCTTTGGTTATAGCATCCCTGTCATGTTCTAATTTAAGAGAGTATAGGATACATAATGTGCAATTGAGAATAGTGAGGTGTGTCCAGTTGAACTGGCGAGGGTCCCGATGTTACCAAGCAACAATTTGTCAGTAATACAAAGCCAAAGGTGTTTCTCTTTGTGTTGTTACGTACAATTGCCTTTTTTCGATGTCCTAGCCCTTTGCTGTTTAGAGTGCTTTTTTTCTGTCTTTTCATTTTGACCGTGCTAAGTAGAAAACCGTGTAAAATCATGTAAGCCAGGTTTGAATCAATATCTAAAGCCATGAACACTTGCTGTCCTGTTTGTATAATTGAGTATTTGAGCCAAACTTTTGTTTGTTATGTATATAGTAACTTTAATATATATATATATATCTCCAGGGTATGAGTACATACTGAATGTACCATCACCAGTTTTGAGAAAGTATATTTTTGTGGATTACCGCCAGGTTTACAAGGATAGACCCTTAAAAAAAAAAGATAATTAAGTTGACAATAGTTGCTGTTTGGTTTGTTACACTGCAAACTCTTCTATATTTTATTTACTTTTTCTCTTGGCCTCAACACAAATTGTCACAACGATGCCGTGAGTTGGAAAGTCATATTTGTCAAAGCTAGGACGAGGAAGTAGCATTTCTTCCCGTCTAGTTGTGTGAGCGATAGATCTTCTTTCTACACTGCCAAAATGCAGAACCAAGGTCCGGGCCCTATGTTGAAGATAACTTGTTTTGTGTGTAACTCAGTGGGTAGTCATGCCATCTTGCATGCCTTTCATAGGCCCATTGTCGGTCCAGTACAATAATTCTCTTGACAACAAAAAAAGAGGAACCTCTGACTCATAGAAGAGGCGTTTTAACAGCAATGAATTCATTTTTTTAATAATGTAAAACAAAAAATTAGCACAACAGATTACAGGCAAAGGGCCAGTTGTAAACATCTGGAAGTACTCCCATTTCGCTTGTTTTTCATTTGTTTTATCGGCTCTGGAAATTACATCTTATATATTCCCAACCCCATTGTCATTAGCTAGTCCAATCCTACAAGTCTATCAAGTACACATTTGGATATGGATGGCTTGTAGTCATGAACGTTCAGTGGTGATCCATCAATGCTGTCCTCATGCAGACTTGGAACACAGCAGTGTAAAGTACATCAGAAAACAGAAAGTCACGGTCAGAGACGTTTGCTACAACTGCTGGATCACACACATTTCCAGAGAGACGTCCACTATAGAAATGGAGTATCACTCTGCATTCACCATTCCATGTCTTGTGGGTCATCATTTCAGCTCTTTCATTGATTCCATTCAAAGATGACGACGGGTCAAACTGAATCTATGCAGTATTCAAAACTCAAAAAATCACCTAGTTTGGTACCCTGACATTTTGTAATCCATTCACAGTGAGGTGTCATTTGAATTGGCCTAATTTGGACCAGGGAATACGTCAAATAGTTTGGCATCAGTGGGTCCACTTTGTAAACTCTAGACTTAAAGGTAAATTCCACAGCGAGGCAAGATGTAAACACGAGAGAGGGATGGGATAGCTGTCCATTTCACAAGCAAGTGAGTTTGGAAGAACTATGATTGCTACATTTAGAGAAAATTTTTTCCACCTTGCCTCAGTTGTAGTCTGTGCCACAGGAAGACACAATGTACCGTAGTTGGATCTGTCATTATAATAACCCCCCACCCCACTGGTTGTTGGGTGGCTTTCCCTAGGTGGTTAGCCAACATTCTCTGCTAATGGAAGACCCAGTGTGGAATTTTCAGTGTGGAATTTTCCTTTAAGCGACATAGCCATAGGTGCTGGACCTGCAGACCAAAACAGAGAACAAAAAAGAACAAGAAATGTAAAGATCAACATACATCATCTCACATTCCCATGAAGACAATTTTGAAAAAAGCACTATTTATATCCACGAGAATGTATTACAATCGAGACACTGCAGGTGGACCACAGCAATAATACTGGCTGGCTTGACACGTTGAGCACACACTATAGCACTTGATGAAATATCAGGGATTTTTTTGTAGCTACTCAGTCGATTGACTACCCCCCCCCCCCCCCTCCCCAGCCCCTGAAAAAAAACATTGCCCAGTTAAATCGGGCTATAGCCAAGTCTAAACTCTTTAAACAAGATTCACACAAGACGATGTGTACAGGGAATGCAATGTGATACACTGGCTCTGATGGTGTGTGTGTGAAATGTGCAGAAGTGATGAATGTGAAAGGCAAGAGTAAATCAACAAACCCTTTTAGAGAACTTTGCTGTGCAGGAGTACACTGCTTTGCGTCAATGCTTTTATAAACGAGAACTATGTGTTTGGTAACTGTGTGTTGTTGTTAGTTCACTTATAGCTAAATAAGCTGTTTTTCGGTTTGATTGCTCAGACTGTTGGCGGCACAAGCTGGACTTTGTTGCCAATAATGAAATGATACGTTTCACAAAATTAAGACAATTCATTTGTTTTCCCTTCGAATGTCATGTTTTATCGTCATCATACAAAAAATATTCAAGTGATCTTTTTATTAAACATTTAAAGTACTATGCTAGATATTGTACAAAATTTGTATTCTGCCTTCACAAAAGTAAAAAAAAACATTGGCTTTTAATGTGTAATTTAAGTCATCTCACTTATTCTGCATAAAATGAAGTGAACAGCTCTTACATAGAATGTGTCCTTGTAAAATCCCGAACAATAGAAACTGTCTACTTTATTAAACACCTCAATGTATGCTCCGTCACTATTCTGACAAAAAGTGTCTTTTATTGACCACCAGACTATTCTAATGATGGCCATATGCGTGTGATATCAAAGTTTGCAAGCACATGTATTCCGTGACCTTTTGATTCACATTAACATTGGCAAAAGTCAACCATTTGCCAGCAACTCATGCCAGTTGTCTTCGATGCTTCTTGTTTTTATCTTATTTCAAATGTGAAACTGCATTATGTAGGGTTAGGGTTAGGGTTAGGGTTAGGGTTAGGCCTCGTTATGTTGTATATTGATTCACCACTAGGGGGCAGTGTTGGACAGGGAATCAAGACGTCACTCAGAACCCACAGCATCTCCGAACTATGAACACAATCTAAATAACTAACAGCACTATTGTTCATAGTTATACAATCCTAAATCAATTTCTAAACGAAAAGATAATGTATCAAATGCTAAAGCACAATAACATGAAATTCAGCGCTGTCATAACTCTACCTTTAAGACAATGAACGTTAATGGAAAACGATACAAATATTGCGATTATTTCTATAACGTAGCTCAGTGATTCCCAAATGGGGGTACGCGTAGCCCTAGGGGTACTTTGTAGTACTGCATGGGGTACTCAGAACATTTAAAAAAATTACTTACTTTTTAAAGTATTTGATATAAACAATTCTCAAATAATCCCAAATTAATACAATCTATTAAATCTGGATACTCAAATACAAATGGAGTGAGCAAATACTCGCACTTGTGAGAATTTGCACCATTTTATTGTTCATGTTGACACTGCCAAATACAATGCCCATACATGTATATTATTATTATTTTTTCTCCACAAAAAAATGTTGAAGGGGGTACTCAGCGGAAAACATATATTGGAAGGGGGTACAGTAGCAGAAAAGGGTTGAGAACCACTGACGTAGCTGACGGCTTGGCTGTGAAGCTAACCCTTTTTTTCGTGCACTATGCTTTCTCATTCAGTCAGTAGGCCCCGAATTCGTGTTGTTGGCGGGCTGCTCGGAGGCCAGCCCAGCTGTGTTGGTGGCTGCACGCGGTTCAGCAGCGCGCATGCGCCTGGTAACCAACTAGGGGTTTCGCTTGTTTGTTGAAGCAGGGCGACAGGGCCACCTGCCACAAGGGCTTGCCCTTTTTCAGTTTGTCTCCCTTTTAACTGGGTGCCAAATTCATGTGGGGTCTGAGCTCCTTAAAGACATCAGCAAATATTGAAGGGCCCCGTCCAGACTCAAACGCGTCTGTTGTCACATCTCGTCTCAGAGGAGGGGTGTGAACAGCAGCCCTTCTGGGGCATTAGCTTCCATGTCGGGACTCTTGGCAAAGCACGTTCCCTTTCTAACAAATGATTACTGATTATATGGAAATTAGATTGCAAAAAAAAAGGATTTGGTTATTGGCGTCACAGAGCTGTACAACACCGACAGGATATAAAAAGAGGAAGATCCCGTCCCATCACGTGCTTCCTGGTCGTAATGGCCCTTGGCGCGCGTGGATCAGGTGATCCGACAGAGCAGGTCACTCTGACGTCATTCATCGGCTTGTCCCTAAAACGCTTCCGTCCCAGGGTAATTACAGTAGTAGTTTCATGATTGAATTTTACATTCAATCATGAAATGTAATGTAAAACCACAAACTAAACGTGTTTTCTCCCAGGGAAGTGTACTAAAAATAATAATACATGTATTTTATATAGCACTTTTCAGAGACCCAAAGTCGCTTACTACATAGTTGAATCCGGTCTAGATCTATCAGGCAGCACCCAACTCGGCTGGGCTACAGTTAGGAAACACAACATTTCAAACATGCTTGCCAATATGTTGACGTAGCCTAGCTTATATCCAACACACACGTGCTGACATACACTTTTGGCTTAACGGTCGTCCAACATGAGTCTTAAAACCAAGGGGGTCCACTGCGCCTTTAATCTCAGCTTCGTCGTCGAAACCTACCCCGTGGGACTGGTATGGCCAGTTGGATCAACTTTTGGCCGAGACTCCGCCAATCACAAGCACTTCCCCCTTTAACACACTGAGGTGTGTTGGGTGTTGAACACTTCATGATCCACCGCGGAGCGACTCATGGCTACTAAACCACTTGTTTACGACTGAATAAACTTGGGTTCTCAAAAGTTGGTTTCACACACTGATATCCATCGGAGCGCATATTGCTGCTAGACAGGTGAGTCTACTGTCATTACAATTCTTTTTTTCCTTTGTTGAGGTTTTATGTTTTAAGCTGTACATGTTGTAAGAATGTTTGACAGTAAATGATACCCATTGAAATATGAAATTAATAGGCCTGTTGAGTTGTTGCCTATAGGCCTAATGCTTTTGTTTAAACAGCCTAGTTGATATGTATTTTCTTTGGGCAAGGTGATATAAATGTAAATCAAAGTAATGCACTAATACTGTGATTGATATAATATTTGCAACCCAGTGTGTGATAATATATGCAGGGTTCTCATTACAAAGTTCTAAGCATCAATATAAGAAGCAGACACAATACTTAGAATTGATCCCTGATAGGACAGCTGGGTCAAGGACTTCAAATATATTTCTGCTGCTGATTTTAAGTTTCTTCTAAAGCCGGCACTGGCCCAAGATGGAATCCAAGAAGAAACCGTTCTTCTTGAGGCTTCCGAACCTGAAGAAGGCAGGTAAAAAGACAGGGCTCAAGCAGGGGAAGAAACTAGCGCACAGACGCAGCATCTCCTTCCCTGACCTGCGGATGCTTCCGGATGCCATCCCTACCCGGGACACAGGCTTCATCAGCTCTCCTTCCCAAAGTGACACCGACTCCATCGCCAGCGCCAACGTTCAGACCGAGCGGTCCTACTCGGACAGATCGCCCAATGACATAGCGAGGTACCCCGCCTCCAGGGACCACGTGGACAACAGGGTCAGCGCGCCCGCCGAGAGCTGGAACCACTACGGGGACCCGGACTACACCCGGAGACACCTCAACTCTGTAGGCAAATGGAGTGTCAACAGCGAACCTTCGTATGCGGCGGTTGAGAGACCGGGCCGATTCCCCAAAACAAACGTGGTGGTGTCGGCGCCGGCGCCCTCCGGCTTTCCCGTGGCGGCGCCGAGGCACGTCTCGGCCAGCCAGCTGCTGTTTCCCACCAGGCCGGCATCCAGGACCGAGAGGGAGAGCTTGGACCGATGGGAGAACCCGTCACCCAACCGAGCGTTGGCCTCGCCCTCGTCCTCCGCGGTGTCCAGGGCCAGCTCCTTCGGCGACCCGGTGAGGTGCAGCTTGGCCCCGGAGCCCCAGCGCTCCAGGCCCTCGTCGGTGCAGGGGATGCTGTCGCAGGCTACCAGGGAGCAGCCGGAGCGCTGGGCACCTGCGGCCCCTGACGGCTTCTCGGATGAAGAGCGCAGCCCCGCGGTGTGGAACACGGACTCGGACCAGGACCGGGAGCTCATGTCCCAGTACTTTTCCCACCTGGAGGAACACCAGCCGGGAGAGGAGGAGGAGGCCGAGGAGGAGGAGGACCGCCGCCACCGCCAGGAGGCGCAGGAGGAGGTGAACCCAGCCGATCCAGAGGAGGTGAGGCTCAGTGAACCCCGGGGCAAGTTAGGCAGCTGGTGCAGCCTTTTATTAGCAATTAGTTAGCAATTAAGCTAACTCCGGCATATTTATATTGATGCTCTGGCTGACATATTGATTAATGTGCACTGTCCTAATCAAATAAATAAAATAATAATAATTGTTGCATATTTGACACCAGTCATACACGTTGGAGCTACTGTCATGTGGCCGTCTTCACTTTGCTTCCTATTGAGCTTCATTGTGAAGCTATTTTGATGATTTAGTGTTCACATGGCAGCACAGCAGTGCATATGGCATATTTCAATACAAATGTATAATTTTCTCCTTATTTCCTGTGAAAATTCCCCTGATACGTATGGTGGGACATAATATATATAATATAATGAACTTGTGTGTATAGGTCATTGGATTGTTAGTTTGTACGTTGGTAGCACTGTTATGTTCGCTTGGTGAAAGAATTCACTAGATGAGTATCGTGAAAAGATTTGTAACTCTGGAGAGATGTTGTCGTGTTGTGCCACAGCTCTTTTCATGCGTGATGAGGCAAAACTAAGGCAAAAGTTTCCATTAGCCTTGGGTTATCGCCAAAAATAGGTCCCATGTTTTCTGCTGTTGAAGCCCTTTAGCACCTCGCTGAAAGGGAAACGCAACCGACCTGTGAGACTAAATGAACCGTGACTCAACTGATTCAGATTCCAAGTTCTTTTTATCACATCTTATTGATTCAAAAGGGTAAAAATCTTATGCTTGGTTCCTCAACATATACATAGCAGCAATACACAACAATAGAAAATGAAGTAATTAAAGATAAGTAGCATACAAAAAAGAAAAATACTGTAAGTAAAAGTAGCAGCGTCAATAAAATAATACAGGCGTAGTGTGTGAGTACAGAGTCATACATAGTCTGCACAACGATGTGCTCAAGGTTAGCCTACATTTGGCCATGCCTGGTTTTGATTGTGTACTTAAACCCCTTAACACATAGCATCCGGTTCTCTGATTTGAAGAACTCCATTCCTAAAAACCTGAATGACGAGTCATGCATCGATTGGTCTGTCTGGCCCTTTACAAAACCCATAAGAACACCTCATTGTTTGCAATGGAGCGCTTCCCGCAAATCCTGAATTTCTTGCATATCTTACCGTTTCAAAGTGTTATTCACATAGTAATAATAAAACCCTGATAGTTTCAGGGTTATTTTATCCACAAAATAGTGATTTACAAAAATCAATGCAGTCTCTGCATCTCATTGAGATAGAGACTTGTATAGAACCCTTGGAATCAACATATAAACATTTGTTTCATTCGAAAACGTTTTTCGAATGTATTGGTGCAAATTGCCCACATTGATGCCCCTATGTATTTTGAATTTTGTGTCATGTTGATCATTCTAAAGGCATTTACCCTTTTTCTGTCTAGGCGAATGAGCAGGATGACCTGTTTGATGAGGTGATCCGGGATCTGTCCGACAACTCTGTGAGTATGCCAGCAACTTAGTTCCTGTCTGAGATCTGGTGTACAATTTGAAAGTAGAGTCCAAGGGGGGACATATCTCTCATCATCTTCTTATCTACTTTTTTTTAAATAGGCTGGGCCATCAGTTGCAAAGCCTTTCCAAGTACAAAGATACCTGCTGAACATTAACCTGAAAGAAGGAAAGAACCTGGCGATTAAAAACAGGCGATCTGGTAGGTCAATACTAATTCAATGACTGTTACTTAAATTAATCAAATGAATATATATAGTTTTATACCCGAAGCATTGCAATTTTGTATGTGATTTAAAGTTGTATCAGCGATTCTGCTGTTTGTTTACCAATACTATTTGCTTTTGTTTACGTTTACGTTACGAGATGCATTTTTTTTTGCAGCAGAATCACTTTAAGAATCAATACAACCTTTAAGTCACACCTTAAAGGTTGTATCAGTGTTTCTAGTCCGAAACCACATCTCTGTAGGCAGCCTATGCTCCAAGATCCGTTTCCCTAGAATTGCTGATACAACCTTTGAGGTGTGACTTAAAGTTTGTATCAGTGATTCTGCATTAAAGAAACACGTCTCTGAGGCGTTGGTACTCCCATTTAATTTTCTGTACGATCTCGGAGCATAGGCTGCCTACAGAGACGCGCTTTTTTGTCAGCCTGCTTATGGGGCGGGCAGCTAGCGGATCGTGAGGAAAGATCAGACAAATGTGATCATTTATGTTTCGGCCTAGAATCGCTTATGCAACCTTAAAGAGATTGGCAAGAAGCCAAGATAAGAACGAAAGATAAGTCACTTCTTACTAGATTTTGTGTCAAGATGTACCTAGCCAAGTATGCAGTTGGACCACAAAAAATATTTTGCACAAGGGAAACAGGCTATGTAAAACAATAACAAAAAACAACCTATGACCCCATGTAAACCCTGTTCAAGAGGCTTGCGTTATTTGAGTATTTCCTCACTTTTTTCTTATTTTAGAAAATTGCATTTACATTTTTTATTCTTTCTAAAAAATGCTTATTGTGGAGTGGTCTTCAACATTTATAGGAATACAAGCATACGTATTGCCATTTTTATACATCTAAACTGTTCATCCTGTTTAAAGGTTTCTTTACATTGAGAACCTCTTTTTGGGAAGGAGACCCAATTGAAAAGGAGTGAGAGACACAAAGGAGAAGATGGGGGCTGGTTTTCAAAAACAAACCTCCATCTGTCAGTTCATCGTGCTCCCTTGACCTCTTCCTTGTGGCCTAATTGGCCCGGTAGCGGTGAAGTTCTGACGGCAGCGACCTCAGGTGTCTACAAATGGAACTGCAGTTTGAAAGCTACATCGCATGACCTCAGCATACACGTTTTTCCATTGGCCAATTTGATCTTAGCCATATGCCACTGCTAGCATAGCACAATGAACAAGATTGCGTTTTCCCCAAACCGTTAAAGAATATAGCAACTATAAAGGCTAAAATTTCAATTTTAGCTCAGAAAAGATATGACAATATGATGAAATCCTAAATATGGGTGTCCGTAAAAATAACCCCCAAAGTGTTGGGGTAGCCCTGCCGTTATCCTGACGCACAGCCCAGACATCTTCTCCCTGGCAGGAATGCCTCATAATGATGCAATCCCCAACCCACCCTCTACCCTGCTACATCTCTGCCCCACAATCAACACCACACCAAAGGACCCCTTCAACGACCAAACACCGTCATTATATATTCTGAAAGGGTCGTGGGGGGGGGGGGGGGGCCGGCGCGGGGGCCGGGGCCCGGGGCGGGGCCCCCGGGGGGGGCGCGCCGG
>JAOPJJ010000141.1:11606797-11621914 GCA_027122795.1 Enchelyopus cimbrius
CAGTCTGCTGTTGTTCGCCCATCCCCCTTTCCACCCACCCCAACCTCTCTCCCCTTCCTTCTTGTCTCCGCTGGACTTTGATTTCTCCTTTGTTCCGCCGGCTCCTCCGCTGACACTTTCAAGGAATACGGGGACGCCGCGGAAAAAAAAACGTGACCCCGTCGGCACCGCAGAGATGACCTTTGTAGTTCCCATGCACGACCTCTCACCTAGGCGCTGACAGCTTGATTTATTGGAGAACGTTATGATTTATGAGTATCTTCTCGTCCGCATGATAAACAAGGCAACAGGTGGCACGGACCGCATAGCTTCCAGGCAGCATTTCTTAGAAATTAGAAAAACAATTGTGGGGGAGGGGATTATGTTTATAGACCTTGTTTTGTTCAACAGCGACTTGATTTGGTAGAGCCATATATCATTTTGACTCTGCAGCATTGGTCTGGATGTTTGAGCTGACATTTCTTTTTGTTGGGCAACAGAACAATGCGAAGAAGGATTTACTTGAAGTCATATTAGGAAAAAATATTATGACATTAAATGATTTAAAAAGTATTGGAACTGAATTTAAAAACACGAGAAACTAACGACAGCTGGGGGAGGTCATTGTAGGATTAAAAAGGTACATAAAAATGGAGGAACAAAATGGATCCCGTTTTATGTTTTAGCTAACCTTAACCCTTGCTAGCTTGGTCCGACACATAGGTGGCCGACCACATGTGGCCCGCGTGTCATTTAGCGGACAGCACGGAAAGTGAGATGCCTGTCAGCTCCTCTTCAACGCCGGGCCTGTTACCTCACCTTGACAGCCGGGGCGATAAAGCCCTTGTATGTGTGTTTTTAAGTCAAGATAGCCATTGGGCTTCGGGAAAGAGAGGTCCAACTCAGGTGACAAAGGGGGGAGGACCGGGGTCGCCGGGGGTTCAGGAGGTCGTATCGACGGCTCTCCTCCGAGGGTCCGGGATCGCATTCAGCGGGGAGAGGAGGGGGGGTGGGGGGTGGGTAGGTAGAGTGTCGCGCTGTCTTGCCGCGCGGTCGCCGGGGCCGACCGTCCGGCTGACTGAAAGCGCACGGCAGGCCCCTTTTCTTTCTGACGAGGATTTGTTCTGACCCCAGCCGCGGCCCGTGACAACTGATGGCTGATTGATGGCGACATTTCGGCAGCATCGGCAGAAAAAAAACAAGCACTTAAAAAAAACAAAAAACAAGAAACAGCGGACCTTTCCCCCAGGGTGGGGGTGGGTGAGATCTGGCTGTGATACGTGTTGGACGTCATTACAAAAGACGGTCAACAAGGGATGGGCAAACGCTGTCTCGTGCATGTCACTCCTAATTCCAGAGACATTTTGGTTTTGTAGCGTTGCTATATCAAAATGCAACAAGAGATGAAGCAATGTTGCATATAGTGTAATACTTGCAGACATTATACTCTATTCATTATACTCTATACTACATTTAAGGATCGATTCACGCTCATAATGCTTTTATTACAAACATTGTGTCACATGCTAGCCGCTAACGAAGCATTCCCCATCAATTAAAAATGAATTATCCGAGTGCAGGAAGGTTAATTTTGGTCGGGGACATTTCGATCTGAAGATTCTGCGCGACCAATGCACGTTTGCCTCGCAAAATGTGACGCATGCGATGACCTGTGACAAGGGGGCGGCGACAGCAGAGTAAACTGGAAACCCCCCCTTTTCATCTCTCTGAGCCCAGGGAGACATGCAACCCTCCAAGTGGGAGAGAGTGGGTTAAAACGACGGTTGGGGGGCCCCAGGACCCTGATCATCAGCCAATCCTCAGCAGGCCCTCCCCTGGCCCTTGCCACCCATCCAGTGGTCTCCTAGAGACCGGGCTGCCCACCGCTGGTTGCCCCATATGTTTGGGCTGCACACAAGGTGGCTTCTGGGATACTGTGGTTGCTAATTATAAATTTAATTTGCATTTTAATTAGAATGGTGGAAAATTAAAGCCTGCCAGCTGGAGAATGAAAAAAAAGAAAACAAGCTTTTTCTCCCTCCTTCCTCACTCCTTGTTTCCCCCTGTCTAGTTTAAAAGAAATAAACGGTATACTGTCCCGCAGCAATTTGCAGTAGCAGTGCACCGGTGTCTAGTGTCTCTTTAAACTGGCCCTGTCCCTCTTTATTAGGATAATAGTTTGTGCCTATTATAATTATTATGGAGCAATTTTCGTGCTTTATCGTTTTATGGACTTGATTATCGTGTCAATCATCGTACCTTTTGATAAATGTACTCAACAATTTGTTTGACCATGTGACTGCTCAATTTCCTTCAATGAATTTGAATAGTTCAACTTTTTTTTGGCCATTTGTGTTCCTGATCTCACTTACGCTGTTTGCGAAAAAAACATTCCCCACGTATATATTTACGCGGTGATCATTTGACGTCCGATGGTCATGTTAGCATGCAGGACATTTGCATGTTTGGGGCCGGTAATATCTTTCAGGGTGGGTCATTATTTTCCAATCTCCATAATTCGTCCCGTAGCCCACGTTGCTCCTCCACGGTCATTCTCATTCCCTCTCTCACCTCCCACGGGCGTCCTTGCCCAATAATTGTCATTAATTGATTGACAGCTCCGATAGACCCAACTAACCCTGGTTCTGCTCTCATGTCCATGTTTTAAATGAGAGCTTGTACATTCACTGACCTTGTCTGCCCATCAGCTGTCAGCGGACGGGGGGGGGCGTGGGCGGGGGGCGGTACGATCCTGAGGAGTTCTCACCTTACGCAGGGCGGACTATGCTAAGTGTTTCATGATCATCGGTTTGGGCCTACTTTCACGTTGAGTTGATTGGATGTAAACAAACATAAAAGCCACGAGATCACGTTCAGTCTGTCTTCTGTTTAGTGGAATCATCACGGTTGGATTCTAATTATGTGGTTTTGGGAATATGGGGGTCTTCTAAGCGTCGCTTTTATGTTTGGATTCATTAAGAGGTTTCTATGTCGCGGCGATACAGATTCACATTGGAGCCCATTTCCGATTAAAAGGGCTTTGAGTTAAGCTTCCCATCGGTTTTTGAACTTTGAAGTTATGCTTCCACACAGCAGGGGGCCATCTCATTCCTTTAAAGTCAAATGATGGCGAAACCAATACACCTACATTCTAAAGCTCAAGTCAAGATTTTAGTTTTTTAAATCTTTACAATTTAGTGTATTTAGTTGTTTTTTTGTATCTAGGCCTGTAAAGTAAACCCTATACCGACGGATGCTCTGTAATGCTGCAACAATAAAAAAAAAGCCCAAGCAGGCAGCGTGCTGAGCTGCTTCACGTAGGTACTAAATGCATGCAATGTCACTGCCATTATTCCAGGTTGTTTTGGTTTGGGAGACTGCCAATCCCAGTTTTGCACCTCTTTGCACGCCCAGTTTGATGTGGTGTGAAAAACATTCAGACACAGACACACGCCCTCATTAGCATGCATTCAGCGGAGCAATAGAGGACACCCTCCCAGCTCTGAGGGTGGCATTTGGCATGGGCCACACCTGGCACAAGTCTTTTTCTCCCGTTTGTCGTACTATTAATCATATTAGGCTGCTGTTTCAGATGCGTCAAACAGCATGTTTTTTCGCTAAAATTGTTTTTCTTTCATGAAATCACCTGGTGTGATGAACTGAAATTGTTCAAGCTCAGTTGTTATAATAGTCAATATTATACATGGGCAATGACTAGACTACATTTATGTCAGCTATTGACCTGACAATCAATGGTGACATTGTATTATTGACTGTCCAGTCAATCATTTTAAGGCACTAGCACTAAACATAGATTACCCATCAAATATTGTCTGTGAGCAAGTACTCTATCCTCAAGATATATTCAACAAATAAATAAACGATAATTAATAAGACATCAACCAGACAAGAGTCCATTCAAAAAGTGGCACTCAGACTTCGAATCTGGCATCAGCCGGTTTCTCACTCTGAGACATGGCTCAGTCAGCCCAGGCCTGAAGCACACAGTAGCTTTGGCAAGCTGAGAGACACATTCTCCAGATTCTTTTCATTTCATTTTTTCGGTTGTTGCACTGCACAGCAATGTCTCGATTTGCTCAATGCAAATTGTGACATTCCTTTACCTGAGGAAAGACTTTCCTGAACTTTTTCCCAGGAAATGTTTACATTTCGCCTCATTACTTATTTTGGTTAAGGCCATCGTGGATTAAGGCCAAAGAGTTTGTGAACAATCAAGTTAATCCTCAAACAAATGATGAGAAACATTTTAACGTAAACTGAGTAATATAGTGCTTTACGTTTGTCATGCAGAGGGCTCAGCAAAAACGCATTCCTCAATCTAAAAGGAGAACTCCAACCAAAGCAATCGGCTATTGAAGACCACTCTTTTTTTAAGTTTATCTTTGTGAATGGTCAAATATTTGAGTCTATGAAGGGGGTTTGATGAGGTGCGGGAGACAGATATTTGAAAGGATTTTAACTCATTTGAGCAATTACATGCTTAACTGACCCAAGATAATCTGTCATCCAGAGCTTATATCTCAGCCTGGCCCTCTCCTTCCCTTACTCCCTGGCTCACAGAGCCTCCTAGCCAGGCACAAGAGAAGCTTAGAATAGTGGGGATTTAAAGCACAAAAGCTCATCCTGAATGGAGTGAAGGCCTCACAGAAAATTAATTGCTTCTAACTAACAGCATGACTGCAAGTATGTTTTCTGTGTTCTTCTTCTCGGGCCGCCCATGGTATGGAGTTGGATGATGCAGGAATAGGATGAGGGGAGATTCAGAGATGTCCGCTGTGGTTTCTGTTTGGTTTACACTTTTTTTTTTTACGACCTGAAAGAGGGCACATGTACTTCTTTAATACAAATCCTACTAGGTTCAACTCTTTAAACGACGTGCTAATGTTGCATATTAAAGCAATGAATGGTACATACATACCGCTCAGCACAATATATTTCTACACATGTGTACCCAAAAATGCAAAAGAAACAAATTGTTTGTCTGTAACAATTAACTGTAAAGTGGGCAATTGGAAAGCTTTCAGGAAAGCATTAGTGAAGGCAGTTATGGGATTTGCTTTTCTGTGGGTGTGTGGCATATTTGCCCTAGATCTGTTCTATCTTGCTCCCACTCCCACATGTCACCATTCTGTCTGCCACCACCAGTGTGGCATCTATCATCCACCACAGACGCCACGGCAACCCCACAAAAGGAGGCTGGAACGTGCACAAAGAATTTGCATTTGTGCATCTCATTACGCTTATAATTGCGTGCCAGTGGAAGCCGGCTCTCTCTCTCCATTATCTCCCGTAATTTTATCAGTGACGTTTGAAATTCATGTTTAAATGTCAATTATTGACTACAAAGAAGGGAGTGACCTTTTGGAAGTCATCTCTCCCTCTGTTTTTTCGGGTTGCTCCCTCCATCCCTCTCGCTGTCTCCTTCTATTCTCTGGCTCTGGCTCTGTCTCTCTCTCCCCCATCCCTTCCTGTGTCTGTCTTCCTCTTCATCCTGCTGATCATTCTGTCCCGACTTCATGTTTACCGTTGGCTTCGGTTGCATTGGGCTCAGCCCTCGACTCAACCGGCCGCGGGTAAAGCTAAATTGACAATATACATACAGCATAGCTAAACCCTGGGGTTTGGCCAACCTTTAAATGTTAAACCAGTGTCATGGATGTCACATCCCGATATCTCTTCATAAAAGCTAATGTGAAGTTGACTCTTTTAAGAGTTCAAAAACATGAACTCATGTCCTGAATCATTAGACGTTGGTTCATGATGTTGAACCCTCCCAGCTGTCGTTCCGAGGACCAGCTGCAGACCTTATTCAGAGCTTATACTTAGACTTTGTTAACTAGTTCTCAGCATGGGCTGATAACCAAAAAGCTATGACCGTGTGACTTGTAGTGAACTGTATTGAGGAAGTACCGCTAAATGGTTAAGGAAAACTGTGGCTCTTTTGGTAGCACACGCTATATAGTGAAGATTCACAGTGCACCAAAAGATGTAGCAGCACCAAAAAAAAAACCTCAGCCTTGTTACCGTTTACAACGGCTGATTCCATTTGATCGATTTTAGTCACATTTGTTTACGTCTAATGATACATTTCATTGTTAATTGCAAACGTTAATTCAACAAACATTTATAGCAGTCAAATTAGGGCGGTGAAAGTATTGATATTTTACCGTGCCACCCCCAGTGGTTTGCCAGTAAGATGTCCTGAGATGTCCAGAAATCCCCATGTAATATGGGCCAATCAGGGGCGGTATCTTGGTTGGTCATGTATATCGACCAATCAGGGACAGTTGTAGTTGATGACGTAAAATACTGGCTGCCAATGGTAAAATACTTTTGCATCTCCTGAAGCAACGAGCAGTAACGTTAGTAGAAAAATTAGTAGAGTCACTATGCTTCACGTTGTGCTTTGCGAATTGGCTGAGGGGTTTGTCAGTAAAGGCGAGTAACCATCCACTGAAATCTATGTGGGTGGCTAAAGGTCTAGACTGATCCGTTGATCCAAATAGAATGAGGGTTTATGTGATCATGGTGTTCTCCAGGCTATTTTTTGTTTATATGGCACAAAGTTAAGGGCTGGATCCAAATATTTGAATAATCTGATGCGAATAAAGTATCTTAAAAGTATAGTTTCTATCTTAAAGTATAGCGAATAAAGTAAAGTTGTGTTTGCGGATATTAGAACATTACTCTGATACTTTTGCTGGTAGACTGTCATAATTTGTTTACTGTATAAGCTTTAGGGAATAGCAGCTTCTGTTTTTTTCCCTCTCAACTGAGCTGTTTCTGAGTGGTTATCCCCACACCTGCTAGTACATTGTACCACTTTGAGAAATGGCAAGACTGACGGGGCTGTCAAGATTTGTTGTCACTCAGAGCACTTTAAAACTAACCAATAGACTCATAGCCTGTCATTAGCTAATCGTAACCAAGTGCTTTCATTGCCTGATATCATGCTTATCCATCACTCATGCTTCACAGCCATTCGGTACTCGACACAAGGTTGGATTGTTGTAGTTTTAAAGTGCCATTTGAAGACTTTCGATTGGTTAAATAAAAGTTCATTAACTAATGAATTTCTTGACTTCCTCCTTGTCCGTGTCCAATTGTGCCTGGTGACAGGTTGTAACTATACAATGTTCAATGTGATTATAGTTGGCATTGAAAAATGTATTAAAACTAAATATTGATACACATTACAGTGTTGTGTAAGGGTGTTATATTGCTGTTACACAACACAACAGTACGGACAAGGCCTACGAGTGATGATGGAAACAAGCATGTAATGAACTGGCAAGCCGAGTTACTATCATCTCTTAGAGTGTATCAAACTACTTCCACCTCCTAATTAAGGGAAGCTCAGCCCACCCGTGTACATTTACATTTGATTTGATCTGGAACAGAACACCTCCTTATTAGTATCGCCCTCCTTATAAGTATGACAGTAATTGCAGTCTAACTCTCTTCCAGTTGTCTTGCTGTAGTTTTAACAGATTTAGAAAATGTACCTCATATTGTGGGTTATTAGACCACATTATAGTCTACGGGGTATCAGATAAATCACTAAGGTTATGTTATCAATTAAGGCAAAATAACCGTGCACAAGATAATTTATTCGGTCCAAATACCACAGGATCGTCCACCACAAATAATGGCATAGTCTGACATTTTAAAGTGTTAACAAATAACTTGAGGTATTTCATTTGGAATTTTTTTTTTACAGTTAACAACCAGTTATTTTTACCCTCATCATATGATACATATCTATTATATGTAACAAAGTATGTTTTTCTTTGAGTAACAACTGTGCAGAAACAAAATATAATAGATATACCTCATGGCAGCTAAATCTACTTACACCAGCAAGCACAACCAAAGGGTCATATTTCATAACAACACATTATCATTTGCAACCCTTTTCGGGGTCGTAAGAAGAAAATACAAAACTGTCGACCCAACCGTTGAGCAAAAAACAAAAAATTGGCTAACCACTGATTTCCATTTTTTCACCGCAGTGTATGGGAGCAACACCCGGTCATGCGGTCATCCGCTGACCAACGCGCCGGTAATTAAGCGAGTGCTCTGTAGCAGCAACCCAACGCTGACGATGAGCAACTGTATGACCCCGGCATATGACAGCAGTGAACTTCCGTGGCCTGTGGCACCTGACCCGCCCCTCGGTGGAATAACACTTGATCCATTCGCTGGTGTGGAAGCTTTCTCAACGCCCTTCTCCTCCTCCTACTCCTCCCTTCCTCCTCCCCCCCCTTTTTTTTATGGCCCGTGGGCACGTGAGGGCCCCGGAGCCAGCCGTGCTTATCTGACCCTAACCTTGGCGTATGCTGACCTTGACCTGCACCTCACCCCTCCCTCTTCCCCCTCTCTACCTCAGGGCTACATCTGTTCCTCCCTTCCCCAGGACACCCAAGTAGTTAGTGAAATTGAAACATCACCTTGGGGTTCCATTTGTTTTTCCTCTGGAGGGGTGGGGTCCGGGGTTGTCATTAGTGACTGAACTTGATCCTGCGCTCCGCTCTTAAATTGGTCTCTCTCTCTCTATCTCTCCCTCTCTGCACATGTAGGAGGTGTCGGTGCATTGAGATCCTGCATGCAATGCACATGCAGTAAAAGTGCATAATGCGCGACTTGACACTGAATCCCCACATTATCGCTTCATCTTCCTTCGCCACTATACTTTACTTCTAGTGGTAAATGCACTTGGGTGAAAGGCACACATCAGTATTGTATACAAACTGAATGGACCTTCAAATCCATAGGTTTTTCCAGCAGAAATTGGCGTACCTTGAATAATGTCAAACATAGTTGCAGCAGGTAGATTGTAGTATTATAGTACCATAAAGATGTAGCAGTTATATTTATATATATATCTACAACTATCATTTATTTCAGACACACACACACACACGCATATCTGTTGTGTGGCTACGTGGTGTCAGCTGCACATTGTATTGGGCCGTACCTTCATTCCAGCCCCTGTGGTCTACGCTGGAGATAAGATCTTGATTGTGATGCCCTTTATTATTCCTGCCTCATTTTTTTTTTGAAGTTCTGTGATTTAGATGACCTTTTTGGAACTTTCTTCCCTTTTAATTTTCTCACAGAAACAGACTCCCTCCATCTATCTCTCTCTCTCTCTCTCGCTCTCTCTGTCTCTCTCTCTCTCGCACAACTCGGAAAGACAATGCCCATATCAATATGTATGAGAATACACAGACAATGTCAGGTTTTAATGGATGATAAATAAATGAATTCCCATTGATTGTTTAGTATGCATGCACAATGAAAGCGCCTACGACAGAATGCGCTCGTTGTTACTGATAATATTTTAAAAAATCATAAATCATAAGATTTCCCTCTCACAGATCAAAGGGATCAAATTGAAGACGGACATCATGTGAAAAAAAAGTGTTTCGGTAATAAAGGGATAGTGGAAGGAGAGACAAAGGCAGGATCATGTTCACCAAGCATGGGAACATGTACGCTCTCTCTCTATCAATCTCATGGTATCCGATCACTCCGGAGCCATGGGAGAGGCTAAAGGTTAGGACGCTGAAGCATCTCATTGATCCCAACACCTGACCGCATTAAACTTCTCTCTCCCTTCTTATTCTCCATTCCTGCCATCCTGCTCCTTAAGTATTATTCGGATTAGTGATTTTTGTTTTCATATTTCAGACGCTTTCAAAGTTTTAAATGAGAAAAAACAACCAAAGAAACAAAATCATGTTGTAATTACTTAAAATGATGATTTGGGTTAATTATGTTTTTATTAGATAGTTTTTGGTTTCATTTACTTTTGGGGAGTAAAATGGAAGGTGTTGTCAACAAGCAATGCATCTCATAAATCAGACCTAACTGACATTTATTATAATTTTTTTTTTTTTTAAAGAGAATGAATATCCACCCACGTCCTTAGGAAGGGCCACGGTATTTGTATGGTCAATGTGACCTTACTCCATACCCTTTCAGATTAGGTGCACCCCATAGAAAATTGCGCTCTTGCTGCAGTCCATAAATCATATCGAGGCATTTTTTCCCTTTAAAGAGGTATGTAAATACCAGTGTACTAGCTAGGTAAACAACACTAACCCTGATACAAATGGCTGGAAAATTGAAGAAAAGCACCTTATTTTTCTGCCGAAATTGCTTTTGAAACCCAGTCCCCGCACATGGGATGAAGGACCCATGAAATGATTTGTGCTGGGGGAATAGAAAATAGGTTGATGATAACCACACTCGACACTGTTCCTGTGCTGGGTAGTTCGTGCAATGATCAAAGATATCATTGTTGTACATTATTTCCCCCATGTGGACCCTGAATTCATATGTATCTAAAGTGACATCTACCCCTATGCCGAATATATTCTGCTCTCGAGGATAAAGGCCCTCTGCCCCCAAACAGCTTGGGCCAGGTTCAACCAAGCGATCACCACGTTGCCATAGGAACTTTCACTTTAGCGTGCACTAGCCAATCGGTGGCAAGCTTTGCCAGATTATCAGCTGTAGATCATTAATGTACAAATAGTAATCTTTAATTAGTTTTTTATAAAACCAGTTTAGACTACATCCACTCAAATTATTGTTAAATAATATGTTAGCGGAGGGTTTTGCTGGGTTTGCTCGTACACTGCGGTTCCCCTTTCTTTTTGAAAGAAAGGGGTTTGCAGCATTTATGGCAAATGTTGGGCCTACTGCTCTGTGGCCTGTCTCTCAGTATCCATCACCTCTTATGGCACCGAAACAGAGGCAAAAAGGCTATTCATCTGGTCAGCACACAACCAGTCTCTATCCTTTGGCTAAAGTATCTTTTTTGGGGGATTTTGGCATCAGGAGCAACACTTTAAAATGTCATGGTACCTGTCTCCAGGAATAATGTGGCTGTGTGAGATGGGCAGTACCCCTCTTCATCTCTCTTACAACCTGCTGCTGCCAGCAGCCTCCCCATGATGGTGGTGTCGCTGTGGACCGATGCTGTCTGGCAAACCCTTGGCAACCGACCGGCGATTGAGCGAGTCCCATCATGTTTCCTAAGCAGAATGGATGGGCACACACCGTTGTGCAAACTGTTTCCATTTCGGTGGACCATTGATGCCTGCAGTAGCAACTCCTGTTATCTAATCAAACAGCACTGGTCAGTTACCATGCCAAGTCCACCAAATCCACAAGCTGCAGGGGAAGGGGAGGGTGGAGGGGAGGGAGGGTGGGGGGTGGTGTTGCAGATTATCTGCTCCGATGCCAATGTCCTAAATTCAAAGACGTCCTCCTAAGATCTGTTTTCCTGGGAAGTACAGCTATCCCCGAGAGAAAACACCAAACACTACGGACGCGCAGCCTGAAGTAAGAGCCTTTCATCGGACTATCACCAAAACAACACTGCTTATAGACTAACACTGTTGGTCGTCCCTTCTTTCCTTCTGTAACAACTCTTAAAAAGGTGTGCACCTTCGATAGAGATCATGCTAGCCCGCACAGTCACCGAGCACACCTATCAAAAAGAGAACCAGAGAAACAGTGCTAATAATACGTTCATAGGTCTCCTTCCTGTGGCTTGCGGTAAGCCTTAATAAGACCATATTTTCAACAATTACCCTGCTGTGTGGGTGTACATTATTATGACCAATGAAGCAGAAGCGTCGGTACACGCGAGTAAAAAAAAATAAGGGCTCCGGGCACTTTTATAATATTTATATCGCAGTCTGGCTCGGCGGTAATGATACCAGGGAGCTGACGGAATTCTCCGCCCAGCTGGACACGTTAATTGAGGAGGCAGGATTTAAAGGCAAAGTTCACGATTGTGCAGATGGCGGGACAATGCAAGTGGCTAGCCCCTAGGTCAGTGTCAGTTCCAAGCCGTAACTTCGTGGCAGCTCTTTTTGTAATGTCCCTTTAATTTTTTCCTGCCTCCAATGTTTGACACCTCGGCTGGTCCCTGAGGTCTGAAGCCGCCGTCGAGGTCCTTACCTCGGCGGCCCTTTAAGACAGAGATATGTTAGAGTTCATAGCGCCAGAAAAAAGAAGCAACTTTGACAGAAGCTTCTAGAGCGTGAATGTGCGTGCGCGTCTGTGTGTGTGTTGATATGCATGATGTGTGTAATTACGTACTGCTACTTAAGTACGTGAACGTGCAACTTTTTTTTCTCTGCTCGACAGTCAACGGTGTGAATGTAACACCACAATCCAAAAAAATATACCTTTCTATATTTTCTCCGTTAACGCGGTAGACATCCATGGCCCCGAGAAGTAATGCCGGACCGCTGAGTGTTTATTTACCTTTCACAACATATCACATGAAATAGGAAGTAATTTCACAGGAGCCAGCTGCCTCGGGGACCGGGTTTATCTCCCACAAATACCTGTCCCCCTCTGTCAGAGATCTATCCAAACAAATTACATGCTCCGACTGCTGCAAGCATAGCCGTGCGGCGGCGCTAGCATGTGTACCATTTCAGGTGTAGCGCCGTCAGCGCGCACTGGATGTACACTTAGATCGCCCTCCTTTTTTTTTTAATGGCTCAATTTGTGTGGCTGCGCATTATAATAATTAGGATAATCATTGTAATAATAACACGTAATAACCGTCATAGGGATAATTACTCTGGGTGCTGAATTGCGCTAGATTCAAAGTGTCCAATATTGCAGTGGCTAGGAGCAGTAGCAGTCCGCAGGCAGGCGCACGCGTAGCCAAACAGATGGGCAGGGCTTTACTGGCAACCAATACTGTCACACCACACATTTACATCAAATTAGAGTGGCCCGGACGACCCCCCCCCCCCGCCCCCCGCCCTGACCACAGACCGGAAAGCAGGTGTCTGCTTAATAATTTGGTCAAAGATCAGCGAGTTAAAGGTTGAGGCCAGGGGTAGAGGGGGCCGGGGGTCATGGCGGTGCTAGGGGAGGTGGTGTGACTTGATCTCCCCAAGTCTGGAGCAGTCAAAACCCAAGGTCATCCATTAGTGCTCCAGGCCCCCGTTGGTGCTGGAAGACCCGCAATAAATTTACGGTGCACCCTTAACCCTTTTAAAACTTCCCATGACCTAGAAGGCAGGATCAGCTCCCCGAGGGAGGGACATGTTACATTATTATCAATGTTCAACTATTGACAGCAGTTGCATTCTGGGAAAGAAATTGTATGACGGGTAACTACAGGAAGGGCATTAGCATGGTGATAATTTTCAAGGAATCCACCAACGCTGTGGCCATCATTGAGAACGGTAGAGCAAATGTTTTAAGCATGCTAGTATATGTACGAGTATGCTTCCAGCAAGTGCAGTAGAACATCACTGTATTCCATGCGGTCCCTCTTTATTGAGTTCTTCTTATCCTTGTATTAATAAGAACAAGGGAATGCAGTGGTGCACTGGGATAAAATGCCAACAGTGTCAACGACTCCCTTTTAAATAAGACATTTCCCATGATCCCTTGCTCCCGGGCTCCCCTCAAACCTTTGCAGGTGTCAGGTCTGTACGACAGGAGGAGAAATTACAGTGACACAGTGTTGACAGGAAGAAGCAGACATCCCTCCCTCCCCTCCCCCTTGTGTCCACCCCTGTCTCTGGACAACAGGGCCAGCCATCACCCCCGACAGAGACACAGGTCCTAATGATTCAAGCAACACCTGAACTTGTGCCGCGCGAAGGGGACACTTTTGGCCCCGGGAATCCATACGGCGTCGTTTGTAAATGGGATTCTGTATCGGAGCCGCTGTTGATTTGACGTCTTACCTCGACCTCTCCCCATGGCCTGCCATTTTGACACAGGTTAATTTTACCCCTTGCCCAAAAAAAGGCTTCCTGTTAGAAAGGTGTTGCACAAGCGTTAGTGCCTTCATTCTTGTGTCGTCATCTCTCCACCCGCCGCCACGACGACGACGACGTCTAGCGCCGCCGGAGTCGAACCCCTGCACGATGTGTTGTGCTAACAAAGGCTGAACGGCAGAATGTGAGGCACGTTTCAGCGTGGGCGTCTTATTAATGAAGTCACCGTAAGCTAGGTAGCTATGTCAATTAATTAGGTTTTTAATACGATTTTCCCAACTTGTTTATGATTCCGCGATGATCATATGATAAAACTACGGAAATAACCGGAATGCTAATTGAAATAATCCTAATGTTACGCGATTAAAATAGTCAAAACATATTTTGCCACCACTGTAAATAGAAATTTGGTCGGGAGGATCTTGGGAGGCAGAAACATATAAGACGTTAACTTAAACACTGTGCTTGGTCAATCTAATCCAGTTCCTGGAAAAACAATACAACCCTATAGCTCTGATATGTATTTTAGCTGCTAGAAAATCCTTTCTGACAGAGTATCATATTAGTCTGTTGAGTCTCAGGCTGCCTCCCCCCCTTGAGTTGCCATACCACTCCCTCCCCCCAACACACACACACACACACACAGGCACAGGCACACACCCGCCCGCCCGGCGCCTCCCCACCACAGGTCCCCCCCATCCCCCACAGCCTTGCACATGGCTGGTGGCTTCTTTGTGTGACCTCTCCTCACACTGTTCCATCTCCACATCATGCGGCTAGCCATTCACAACAGCAATTCAGCAGCAACAATCACACACTCACGCCTCAAAGAAGATCTCTTGCCCCATTTGCCAACCAATTAAGGGCCATCTGGGCCCGCACGCAGGAAGAGAGGGAAAAACAACAACCTGCAACTGCAAAAAAAGTATATATATATATTTACATCCATACGTATTTTTGGTGTTAACATACAGTATATGAATCTACAGACAGAGAGGTCAGTGTGGGTACGCGTGTACATATATCTATGTATCTATATATCTATATATGTATGTGTATATATATATGTGTGTATGTATATATGTGCATATTTACACTTAATATATATATACAATATATACTGTATATTACAGTATATGTGTATATATATATATATATATTTATATGTGTGTGTGTGTGTACATACGTAAACATTAGCTTGTCACCAGGGCTGCTGTATGTACCCCCTGAGCAGTCCCGGCCCCTGGTTCTGAAGTGGCGGCTGTACGTGTGATTCCTCCTGAACCCGGGGGTCGTGATGCCCCAGTCGGCGGGTGCACGGGGGGGGTGTGGGGGGGGGGGGGGG
>JAOPJJ010000141.1:11669809-11681014 GCA_027122795.1 Enchelyopus cimbrius
GAAACTAAATGGTGTAGGACAGAAGCTTGAGATGAAATTGAAAGATCACAAGGCATACAAGCAGAAATCTCAATAGCAGAACGCATCAAACTTTACCCAAGAGATTTATTTTATTCCATCCCCAGAAATATACATCCCCCATTTCCAAATGGAACCCAGAAGAGCTCCTACTGTGGGTCTTCAAATAGCATTGTTTGCATTACCTTGTTTTCCTCCTCCTGTATTCTAACGAGCTCTTGTCACATAAAAGAGTGTTTTTGCGTTTCATTCAAAGTGTTTCCCAACTCGTTCCATTTCTATCTGGGTTTCGTATTCAGCATTGCATTAAAACACTGACATGAAACACACACACACCACACACACACACGTCTCGAGCAATGAGCTCTCCATCATACCCCCCCCCCCCCCCCTGTTCAGATCATCATAATAAATCACCTCATTACCACCATCATGTGGTAACGTCTTCGAGATGGAGGGAAAATCAAATATTTTTGTTGTCAGGTTGGAAGAGTAAGTTATGATCCCTTTCTTCTTGATGTCCCGCTGAGAACCCCTTGAAAATAATAATACGCAACAGCAGAGACGCCTGAGCTCTGAGATGTATAAACATAATGGGATTAGGGCTTGGATGTATGTATGATATGTATGTCTACAATTGGGAAAGCGTCCAGGTGCACGAGCATGTGGGTAATAGTTTGGAATGGTGTATACGTTAGATATATGTCAGACTTTACCTACCGTTCTTCTGGACACAAATATACATTGTGAGACACTGTTTAATTTCATGTTGATCATGACAGGTATTCAATTGGATACGCAGGCCTTTCCTATGTCTGGTGTCGGGATTTAAAATGGCCCCCACAGTGTTTTGGGAGTAAAAAAACAACCAACAAAGTGTTTTTTTGACCCATTCACAAGGCATGAGCTTTTTTTTAACAGGACAGCCTGAGAGATGGCAATAGGGTTGAAGAGTTTATTTAAGATACCAATAAGTTTCTTGGGAAAATATAGGAGCAGGTTGTGTTAGTCCTTTTCCTCCTGGACTTGTATTTGTTTTGTATTCGGCCTCTGGATAGCGTTCATCTGCATTTCTGCTTCCCGCCTCGTCCATGTTTTTACAAGATCATACCTCCTACAATGGGGCTGCCGTTCCCCCGCCATAGTGCGTAGCCATTTGCAGCGCACCCCAGTGAGAAGACTACTAATGTACCCGCCCCCGCGCCACAACACACCCACCCACCGACCCACCCACCTTCCACACCAAACACACACATGCATGTACATGCATGAGACCTTGTTGCTTTAATTGATTGATGCATAAGGAAGGAAAACTTTGCAATCCGTCCTCTCTCTCTCTCTCTCTCTCTCTCTCTCACTCTCACTCTCTCTCTCTCTCCCCCCCTCTCTCTCGGGCATTATGGGACATGATCAGGTGCTTGTTTCTTCTGCCGTACACAGTCACTCGCCCGGCGGCCCCCCCCCCGCCGGGGGGGGGGGGGGGGGGGGGGGGGGTTGGCGATTCCACTGATCTAAGCTTGAAATGCGAAGACAGCAAAGCACTAAGCCTTCAAACGTGTGATTTTTTCAAAAGATCTCTGGAAGCAATCTCTGGCTGAGTGACCCCTGACAGCTGCACATCTCTTTATGTCTTTCTCCGCTGGCACTTCATTTGGTAGAAAAGCTCTCAGATTCACACCTCTGTCAGACGGCACAAGTGTTTATTATGTGCATGCACACGTCATATCCCATAGTGCATATCTCAAACATGTGGGGCCCTCAGAGATTTATAAATATATATGACGAAAAGAATGTTTAAAATATAATATCCTAATCGTTGTTTGTCGTAATTTCCTTATCTGCTTGTTAAGCAGTTATCTTAGGTTATTCAATAAATATATTTCCTATGTTGTTTCACTTATGTTCACTTGTTTTGACTTTAGATATTTCATTTTGGACGAAAGCATATCTTCAAGTAGGCCTAAACTTACTCATGTCCACGCACATATAACTAACGTTAGTGTATTTTAAAATTACATTCCAAAAAATAGGATTGTACTTACATCTGTAATGTGTCAATGGAGTATCATGTATACATGTATTCATAGGAATACATGATACTGGTACTGTGTAGCCTATATAGCCTATATATAAGTATGGGAGCCGTGTCTCCCCCTCGCTGGAAATGCAGGCTCTATCATTAGATCGGATGGCAAGTCTTTATACAAAGTGTTTTGCATAATTACATACCAAAGCCAGAATAGCCACCCTCAAATTTGATGGGTCACAAAACATCAACAATTGCCGTATTATTTTTTTCAGCGAATGTCCAGCCCCAACCAATGACCATGGACGGAGGAAAAAATGGTCGGCCTTTTCCATTCTCGCGAGATTGCATTTTTCATCCCGAATAGTTAAGAATATTATTCCCGAACTGACGATGTGTTTACATCTAGTTGTAGGGTTCATAGTACGGCCTTTAGGGAGACTTTAGGAGGCACCTGGACTCTGACCCTAGAGAAGTATATGAGAAGGACCCATTAATTGCCCCCGATTTGATTGGGTTGAGTTTAAAAGTATAATTATGATTAATTATGAAGTATAGGCCTAAATGTAGTTGTGTATGTACAGTAAAGGCTATATATTGTATTTTATATCGGAATATGTATACATTAAATAAATGTATAAATACATTTATTTGATACCATTTATTTAATATTTATTTAATATAATAATACCATTTAATCAAATAGCATTAATATGGGCAATCTTATTTAAATATGATAAGCTATATATTGCTTGAACGTTGAACTTTTGAAATGGCAATTATGCATAGGCCTATAATGTTCTCTAGGTGTACGCATATTCTACTTATATTTTCGTTAAATTTGACTTTTTAGATAGGCGATATATATTGAAAGTAGTGTGACCAAAACAATGACATATTTTAACGTAATTTATTTTGTTATTTGAATCTTTGTATTGAGTTGTTAGACTTTATCTTCGTAAGGCACACGGAGAGAGCAGGCTAAAACATGGCTTTATATTAGGCCTACAGCACTTTACTGCAAAACATTACGAGGTTTATATTTTTAGAATTCCGTAAATTAGAGCTCAAATACAAGCAGACTTGTGAAAACCGTAAACTCCTCTGTTTAATACGTATTAATTTAGTTTCAATTCGTTAACCAAAGATATAACATCTAATTTAAAAGACAAAAATGAGTACATAAGTTTGACAAAATATGTGGAATGTATACAATACAAATGTGATTATGGGCTTTGTACAAAATTGCAGCTAATATTAAAGGCTTCAAATGTTTGGGACAACATTTTTACGGATATTATAGTATTCTAATTCATATTATTTTTCTCCATCTTTTTCTTCATTTTATTTTGTTTTAATTTGCATTATTATTATTATTGTTATTATTTCTAGTGGTAGTGGTAGTAGTAGTAGTAGTAGTAGTAGTAGTAGTAGTATATTAGTAGTAGTAGTAGTAGTAGTCCTATAATTATCGTTATTATAGTTGTCATTATCATTAGGCTATATAATTATTCTCAGTCTCACAATTATCAGCACATTTAAATATGTATATTATTCACTCAACAATATGTCTATCGTTCTTTGAAATAAAGTAATTTACCGTAAAAGTATTACCGTAACCCCTGAAGGGCCCTAATGAAACGTGTTTTCATTAAACGACAACAGACATGTCAACGACACACTGGATCTACTAAATGTTTGTGACAGTTTTTTACTATTTAATAACTAACATTTTCATTGGATGTATTTGTATTTTTTAAGATTGGCTAGTGGTCAGTGGTATTCCTAACCGTGTCCACACAGCAGTGTGTACAATTAAAAACAGCGCCATCTAGCTGTTATTAGGAGTTTTAGTCTACATCGATTTCCCCCCCCCCCCCCTTCATATTGAAAACATCACACTGCGTTAGTGACTAGACCAGTAAAGGGATGACATCGTTCCAAATATGGGACATGAAGGTATACCTAGAAAGGGTTATCAAACCATAGTGTTGGCCTACACATTTCAGAATAGGCTTATACAAATGCCAATATAAGAGCTTTCAGGCTAATCTACAATTACATGATATGGTTGATTTACCATTCTGTGTTTAATTATGCAATAGTGCTGTTGGAATAGCCCTAATGCATTGGAATACCATACGATGCAACACAGTGGAGGCCTGTTATTTTTTTATAAAGGAGCTATTCTTGTAAATACATATATTTTTGTATGAACTATAAAGGCATGCTGCACGCTCCACGTGTGTGTCTGCATGTGTTGTGTATATGTACGTGTGTGTGTGTGTGTGTGTGTGTGTGTGTGTGTGTGTGTGTGAGTAGGTGTTTGTGTGTATTGCGGTGTGTGAGTGTGTGAATGCTGAAGACCGAAGTTGTCTCTGAGGTATTTTTATATTCATTGCCAGTCTCATTTGAATTGTCTGCTGTAGTACAACGAAACATCAAATGTATACCAGATACATTCTCTGCTATAACTTTTCAGAAATGTAACATAGCCTATGTACTGGACATAATTTTATAATTTTTCTTCTTAGCTTGCCTTTGGAATGCCGTTTTAACGTTTGAATAATACTTGCTTTATTCATTTCGAGCGCATAAACATGTATTGGACTTAGATGAAGGTTTATCTGTGTTTATTGTAACATTAGAATAACGTAGAATTTAGCATTCAATGCAACGCAGCATCTTTCCAATGGAGGACCGATGGTGCACGATGGTGGGGAAGTTTCACCCTGAAGGAAACCCAGAGCGCTCTGCGCTCTGACAGCAGCGAGACGTGACGAGCGTGTATATCTAATTAACGCTAAATTGGTTGAACGTTTAGCTTTACTGCGAATAGATTTTATGATTTTTTTAAACGGTCTCATATCCAATGTCTGTGATATAATGATTGTCACTGATGCACACATCAACCACCATCATCAACATGTGGACCGCGTGCGTTGGGAGGCAGGCAAGTCAACCGACTGAGTATGCAACTGACAAAATGTATTACGGTCACTTAATCAGCCATTTTTTGGCCCTACAAGCGAATCACATGCGTATTCAAGAGACTACCACGTAAACAACACTGATTTAAAGCCCTAGCGTAAGATCAGCCTCGCTAGGCCACATAAATAGATACACCTTATTTCAATAGACCTATTTTAATGACTGGTTTTAGCTGTGTGTGTGTGTGTGTGTGTGTGTGTGTGTGTGTGTGTGTGTGTGTGTGTGTGTGTCGGGCATGTGTGGTGTTGAGCACCTAGCCTACTGCATTCTGAGAAAACGGCTAAAGCCACATAGATTAAATATGTTTTGTGTAAATTGGAATGAAGCCACAAAGCCCCCCCGAAAAACCCTATATGCTTCTTTTGTTTTAGTGTAGATTGTAATTTTGTCTGGGGAACCTTCTTCAAGGGATGATATAAGAGAGATAGCCCATTATCTACATTTTCAAAAGCCTTGACTTTAAAAGTAAGATTTGTTGTACTTCTGGTCGTTTCAGACTTGGCCCTGCAGCCACGTCTGAAATCTATTGCTCTGTGGTTTCATTGTGTTAGGCTGCTGGAGGCAGAGGTCTCCGAGTGTCTTGGGAATGACAGTTCCATGTGTAGCGGGTAGATGGCACAATTTTCTTACATTTATGTCAAACATGAAGGAACTCTTAAGAACTACGCAGATAGTAATGGATATTTAGAGATTTAAATAAAATAAAAAATACTGACAACGTGCATAATCGAAAATGACGTCATCGCAAACGTAGGATGTATATGATAGTGATATATATATCGGTAACGTTTAACCTAGAGTTCTATAACTTAGGCTATTACATCTAGGTTACTTATACAATCTTAGAAATTGTAATTATAACAATTATTGTTATATTTTTTGTAATGAAAAGCCTTGTTATATTTAACTATCAACTGCATGGAACATGTCACAAGACAAACACAACAGGAACAACATGAACATTGATCGTAATGTAAATCGAGCCGTGTGCATAACTAGCTTTTTTTTGTTCAGATTTGGTGTGAGAGAGAGAGAGAGAGAGAGACAGACAGACAGACAGACTGCATGTGTCTGCAAAAGAGTGAGAAATTAGAGGCCTTTGAGAGAAAATAATCATCTGTAGCATTATCTTAAGCAACGCAGTCTATATCTCACTGTAACAGAATAGCCACGTCCTGTTCACCTATAAGTTCCACATGTACCCGTAGGCCTTTAGCATCTACTTGATCTGCAGTTTTTTTGTTGCAAGTTGTTTAGATCCGAGGCAGGTAGGCCTGAATAAGAGTTACGTGCAATAACTCGCAGCTCGTTAGTTTTGTGTGACGCTAATATAAAACCAATGTGTATGAAATACGAATTCGGGACATTCACAGAACGCGTTGTCTATCGCCTGTACGCTTGGTGACGAGTGCTTTGGTTTCGAGAGACGGAGTAGTTTGATTCGAGTTATTTTAGATCCTGGATCATCATCAACACTATATTTTTGTGTTCAGCTCGACATGAATGAGTTTTGACGGTCAAGTGCAATATCCAGTTTGTTACAGCAGTCAGTAGGCCTAGTGTACCGACACGTTTAGTTTACACTCATGCTGTACCGATAGTCCGGCATAACAACATACCTCGGGGGTAACATATGCAAGTCTAAATAACGCTTGGTTGACCATTATCGCTGTATTTAACGTCAAACCGCCCCAATCAATCACAGACCATCGCACACAAATGTACGCACGTACGCATGCACGCACGCACGCACGCACACACACACACACCTACACGCTCACGTATGGAGGTAGATATTTCAAGTAATTCTAGACATATACGCTTAGGAAGTTGGTACGCAAATGACAATGTCAGTTCTCAGAGGCATCGATATTGAAAGGCTAATATCAACGCTTTGCTTGGTTTTAGTCCTATGTAGCCTAAATGTAAAAGTTAGTTTGTGGTATATAAAATACACTTCCCAATGCATCTCGCCGGTAGACGTCTCTTTACAAACGTGATTGATTCCCTTTTGTACATTTTATTATGAAGACCTATGACGATGCCTTCAAGGCAATCTATCGCACATCTATCTTTTCCAAAGCAGTCATATTTATATCAAACAAATGTTGGCCAATTGAAAACTATCGGAAAACTAAAGGATCCACTGTGAGGTCCGTTTAGTGACGTAGGCTCTGTCATTCATCATGTTCGCGAGGAAAACGAGAGATGAGCGCTGAGTCTCGAATCGCACCCACACATGATGACACGCACACTCAAACACAACATGGAAACAAACAACATGGCACAGTCGTGTCCCATGTAATAAACATGAAAAACGTAAGTTTTCAAATTCATAAATTATAATTTAATACCAAGAACAAATTTACAGCAGAATGCTCGTTTACAATAAGCTAACACAAACAAACAAGAATTGTGTTCAACTATTAACTTTCACACACGCACACACATATATCACTTGCAATTAATAATAATAATAATAATGATAATAATGATAATCATAAAAAAAGTATCTATACGTTATCAATACCCTGCAGTCATATATTTTTATATATTTATATAAAAACGTGGGCCAGTTTAAACTGTTCATAATTACAATCATGTATCATTCTCTGGTCCTCATGTGGCAATAAACAGCCAAAGAACAGTATTCAATCAGCTACACAATGTGATCCCTTTTTATTCAACCACAACAACGTGTCTCGTGTGTTGAAGAAAAGCGCCAAAACAAAGACAAAATTGCTAGCTCTCAAACACATGCGCTCACGCAAACTGACATATACAGTCACACAATCAAACGGACGCATGCACGCGTGCATACGTGCGCAGACACGCGCGCGCACAACCACACTCACGCACACGCGCACGCACACACACTCACACACCGCAGCGTTTGTCAAAGACCAAAGGAGCGTGAAGCTAACTTAAAATAGCAACTCCTTCTCAAAGCGGCTCACCCTGTTTAGTTTTAGCCTTATGTCGCACGTGTTCTTCCTTTTAGTTTGAAATAGCCTACAAGGGCTAGTGTACTGAATGCACAGATTATATCTATACAGTCAAAAAACATTTACATTTATATATATCAAAGGTAAAATAGGTTAGCGACCTGTGGCCATGCATTCACAGTCTAAATATACATGAAAAAGAAAACATTTGTCGTAATATGTATATACATTAAAAACATAACTTTCAGTGCTACTAGCTAAGTCTGCCACTCAATTTGAAGACGTTGTATTACCGAAAAAATGGCAACCACAGATTTTCTTAATCACATATACTTTGTATAAAGAAAAAACTTGTTGAAATGAATTGACCTATATTTACAAGAATACTGCCTCTGATCAATGTTTTCAAGTGGAATACACAAGCATACGACCGAGGAATTTTATCTAATTATGTTTCCAAAATGTTTTAGGACTACTTTAACAACGTTTTGATAAGAAATTACATCATGCTTGTCAGGCACTTAATGCTTGAAGTGAATAAAGGGTGACATTTCAGGGACGTTTAATAATACTGCCATAAACACTAGGCTACTCAAGCTATGCTTCAAACTTTGTATGACCCTTGACCTCTCACATTTTAAAACTGGATATTTAAATGTCTGGACTTTTTTTGTTTTGGTTTTAGTCGACTGCAAACGACTTAATGCACAATCATGTAGGGGTGCTGTCTCAATTAAGAAACTCTAAGAAGACGTAGCTCTGTAGTCACATTGGCGCAGTTTAAGCGTAACCAGTTCTCCAAACTGAGAATGAATGCCACTTCAACTGGTTTGTTGTAATTGCGCAGAATAGATCAAATAAATTAACAAGCATAAACTCTGGACTATTTATTACATTTAACGCTGTGCGTTAATCTTCACAAGTCATTTAAAGAGCTGATTTGGCATACACCTTAAAAATTGTAGGCCTGGTGGAGAAGAGTGAGTTGTCAAACTTTATATTATCAAGAATTGTTTCCTCAGGGTCATGAAGCTGATCAGGAACTCAATATACCCTTAGATGTTATTGGTCATCCTAGAAGTGCGCTTGCAGCATTAAGCCTAAATGATAAGCCTATTCCTATTGCTGTGGTTTGAATTATTTTGGAACATCTTACATTATTTCAGTGTTTCAAAGTAAAAGTCTCAGAAAAGAACACCACCTGTACTACAGAATCACATAGGGCCGGTTTGGAACCAGAAAGGAGAAACAAAGAAAAGTACAAAACACAGCTATACATGGACACAGGACAAATCATTTGAAAATGAGAACTATATTTTGACTTTCTCCATGAGTTTCTTTAAACCCAAATTAAAAATTTTAAATGCACTTAATACTATAATTTTCCTTGAGGATTGCGAAAATCCACTTGTTTTTTTCCAATTTTCTTCGGTCTTTAAAAAATGGAACGAAGCATGGTGCTCTGCGGAACACTGGGAGCTTGGATCTGCATTTGGAAGTTCACTGGTTTCCATTTTTTTAATTCACAGTCATGTTCCCCAATGTCTTTCTTCATGAAAGCACGCCCGTGTAACAGCCGTTTTCCTTCTACAAAAGGACCTAACCATTGTAGTCCTAGCCCCCTTTGTTGGTTTCCTTCTGTTTACTGAATGGACATGTAAGGCCAGTTAAAACTGCTCCCCGAAAGCAACATATCCCTGATGAGAGTTTCAATTGGGGTTTTACCTACCAATCGGACGAAAAATAATTGTTCTATGACCGAAGAAGAGACAGTGCGGAGAGAAGGCAAGCGGAGTAACAACTTCCCAAATCGAGTTGGCTGGTTGGGATACTGGCTCCTTACATATTCCTCCAGGGCGCACTGGGACTTCTCTTGCAAACTTTCCACATGGGCCACATCTGATAGACCACACGCGTCTAGAGGAGAAAAAAAAAAAAGCTTTAGAATAGCCAGTCTAAAAAACTCACATATAAACATTTAATACACATATATAAACATAATATGATATTTTTGTAAGGAAAAAAAGCATCCCTAAAAATGCTAAATATTATAAATAATTATAAATATGATACATTCTTACTAATATTATGATTATTATAATTATTGTTATTATAATTGTTCTTATAATATTACTATTATTATTATCATCATCATCAATATCTTACCATATATGTTGTTCAATGTCTGTACACGTAATCATTCTTCATACAATATATTTCATGCATATTCATTGTTCAACCATTAGATTCGTATTTCCGTACGCTGTAGATAGACTGTGTACAAATGTGTGTGTGTGTGTGTGGGTGGGTGGGGAGGGGGGGGTGGTGGTGGTGCGGGGGTGCAGTGACCTTTCGTGAACCCAGATTTAGCTTGAAAAACAACTAACCCAGAGCATACAGAGGCGTCATCGTGATACCCTATACGCAGTTTAATACGCTGTTATATGAGACCAGAAATACACCAGATTATTTTGCCAAAAATCTTGGCTACTCAGCAATGACCATTGTCGAGTATGTATATGGCATACAATCTAAAATAGTGGTTAACATTTTAACATTTAATTAGGCCTAAATTACCGTTCATTATACGCTGCTGGTCATACATTGGTACAGAAACGATCCATAGCCTAAATACAATTAAATGTAATATGCAGTAGAACATTGTTTGAGTGTTGCGAGACATAAACAAATTGACCTTCATGTTATTATTATTATTATTATTATTATTATTATTATTATCATTATCAATATAATTATAATTATTATTATGGATATTTGGAGTAGCATTAAAGGCAGTTGTTTAGGCTATACTCCTCTCATATAAAGCCTACTTGTTTTATTTGTTTGCTTAGTGTAAAATATCTATTTAAAGGAAGTGCAAGTCTGGGTCATGACCTCGTTTGGGAACAACAGTTCCATGTCTACATGGTTAGCAAACAAAGAAGCTTCTTGCAATGACATAAAAAAAGTAATAGTAATAAAATAGACGAGCAGCTAGTGCACATAAAACACAATTAGTAGCCTAGGCCTTCCTTCTTTCATTTAGTAAAACCGCAAGCCAAAGAATGACCAGAGGATAAAAGCTGAGACGCCCTTCTGCAAATGGAACAGAAGTCTTGGCTTACTTTTTTTTTTCTTGCCCCCCCCCCCCCCCCCCGGGGGGAACAGAGGTTGTTTTTTTATTTAGAAGAAAAAAGAGGGGGGGGTGGTTGAGGGGGAAAGAAA
>JAOPJJ010000141.1:11703313-11720167 GCA_027122795.1 Enchelyopus cimbrius
AGAGAGAGAGAGAGAGAGAGAGAGAGAGAGAGAGAGAGAGAGAGAGAGAGAGAGAGAGAGAGAGAGAGAGAGGTGGTGGGGGGGAGTCCCCTGGTCCCATGGGAGACAGCCGCCTGACTAGAAGAGAGGAGGGATGAGCAACAGGCAGACACAAGGGCATGGACAGATGTGTGCAAAGATAAATGAGGAGATAAATCACCCACTGTCTGGGGCCCAAAGGCTTTTTGCATTCCTCAAATCAACCTTCCGCGGAGCCACACCGCAGCATGCAAAGCCCCCCGACAAACAAGTTGAGAGGGAAACGCGTCGATGCCGACGGCTGTGCGCACGGCGTGGCCGGAGCGCGAGTACGCGCGCGTGATTCGGACCACGGTTGGCTGTTCTCTAGCGGTGCTTTTTTTGTTAGCGATACGCGGATGTGTTTACACGTGTACATTTATGTGCCTCCCATCTGATCCGATCTAGCAAGTCTTCTGGGTCTTCCAGTGTGAAACAACAGTGTCATCGTTGTCTCCCACCCCCCACACCCCACCCGTTTGATCAGATTTATATATACGCCTGGCCTGCCCGGCTGGAATACCAAACTTTTAAGTGATAGCGTGTTTTGTTTAGTCCACACCTCGGCAGGCCAAAATAAACAAAATGGAGGTCACCGCGGGCGGCGCTGCCTAATTTAGCCGTGCTAAAGTCTGATGTATCAGGGAACCCCCCTTGGTTGACACAAACCACTCCTCAGATCACCAACCCCATCTTGTGTTTGTCATCCTCCGGTCAGGTCGTTTCATCTCGGTTTTTTTCTCACATTGCTTTTGGTTTTTTATGTCAGAGAACATGAAAATGTAAAAAGCGTCTTCAAAAGCGAGGAAAATAAAGAAAAGAAAAATCACCACCATGTTTATTTCATTCAGATATTTGGTCTTGTTTTTCAAACAACATTATATTTTCAGGTTTTCAAGGTTCCACCGTCTGACTCGGGTTTGATGATATTTGTTTTAATTGCTCCTACATCCGTCACAAGTGGAGGGACTCGGCTATACTGGGAGTGGTGGTGTCGGTGGTGGGTGGGAATGGGGGGGGAATTTCCCATGAAGAGAGCAGCGAGGGGAGAAGAAGGGAGTGGCTGGAGAACGCTGTGAGCCAGTGGTGGGAAGTTGTGTGTGTGAGTGTGTGGGAGGCAACGTGAGGGAAGGGGGGGGGGGGGGCGAGCGGGAGAGAGACTGTCATCACTAATTCCTCGCCAGGCAGCCGGGGAGAAGTGTTGACTAACTAATGACTGTGTTTAACAAGCCGAGTGTATCGTGTGTGAGGAAACGCAGCTGGATATGGGCACTCGGCATTGAGTGACTCAGTGAAAACACCTCGTTGTCTTTAGATATTATCCGCCCACCGGCACGGGGGGGAGAGAGAGATGTTCCAACGTGAGTGGCTGTGAAGCTCAGGCGTACCGGAGGAGGAGGAGGTGTGCTGCGTTGCTGTAAATAAGCAAAGGGCTTTTGGTTCATACGGGAAAAAGGGAGTGCTAGGCTGGGCCTTTAAAGCACTGCGGCAAAGGGGGTTAGGTCAGGGAGGCAAAATATGTCTTTAGCATTGAAGTGGTCGCTGTAACATCTGACGCTAGGTTGTTTCCAGGAAAGCCCATGGAAGAAGGGAAGGGCCGGACTGGCAGGATTCTGGGTTGTCTTGTACAACCCTATCCGCTAGCACACTAAATATTTCAGAGTGAAAAGGGGGGGGGGGGGTTATCTTCCGTAATAGGTCAACGATAGTTCAGAAGCCTGAGGTATGTTTAAACAACCGACAGAAAAAATAATAGAGACTGATAATACTATTTTCTTTTACTACTCTCATGTCCAACTAGATTTCTTGTGATGAAGACATATCCCCCACAAACATGCTGCTAGCCTGTGTTGTGGGGGGACATAACATTAGCAAGCAGCCAAGTTAGTGTTTTATGTTACAAGTTAAAGGTTGTATCAGCGATTCTTGGCCGAAACATAAATGATCACATTCATCTGATCCACATTTCCTCACGATCCGCTAGCTACCCGCCCCATAAGCAGGCCGTCAAAAAAAGTATCTCTGTAGGCAGCCTATGGTTGGAATACAGTTTATTTTGGTTTTGGGTGGTTGGTAGTACAATTCTTTTTTTTGTGTACGATCTCGGAGCATAGCTGTTCCTATTGCCTGTCCTCATAACTCAATACCCAAGACCCATACATAGTGAGATGGAATGAAGGGGAAATCAGTTGACATCTGTGTGTAACTGAAGTGAACAGTGAACTTTTCATTTAATTCAGTGTTTTTGCTTCTCGAAATATGTTTATTTATGGTCGTAATTTCGCTCTCACCTCTCGTGATTAGATTAGAAGTATTTGTGACTTACTTTGCGAATTACATACATTTACTGTATATATGTATCTGCCTTCCCCCCCCCCCCTCACACACACACACACACACACACACACATATACACACACACACACACACGCAAACACAAACAATGCATACCCATGCCCAACACATTCTCGATGGCGGCGCTGTGCTGGATAGCGCGACGTATGGTATTCGATACCGTGATTGCGCAACGTTTACTCGTGACCTCTGACCCCGGCATGCTTTAAACCATCCGCCGAATGACACCTGTGATGGGGCTTTTAAGGCCCCTAAGTGTTGCTTCGAGTCCTCCTTATATTACTGATGCTATCTTTACTGGGGGAGTTTGCTGACCAAAGCCCTGGGATCAGAAAAGAAGCCATAAAGCGGATGGGATATTACACCCCTATCCCAAGTACACTAAATGGCCTGTCTGTTGATAGAAAGGCTCAATTCTGTGTCCTTAAGCAGGGGTTTAACCTCCGACCCTCCGTTCTCCCGCTCAAAAACCTGTGGACACACCGCTGCACGGTGACTCAGTTAGTTTCACAGATAGTTTCACACACACCGGCGTAGCAGCGCGCCGCACTGTAATAGCATCAAGTGGGAAGGCCGTTAAACAGCAGGAAACTGGGGTAATTGAAAATCCTTTGAGTAAACCATCTGGTAGAAAGAAGCAAGCGTTGTGCAGAGATTAGCAAATTGATGTTTCATTGTTTAACTACAGCGATAAGAAATGTTGATAATAAAAAAAATGCCGCTGTTTACCGCGTGTGTTTGTCACAGCCGGAGCTTGGAGTTTGATTGAATATGGCGGAGATGGAGAGAGAATGAGAGGCAACATTAATCCCTTAAGCTCTTCAATGATGGCCTCTGACCGGTCCATATGAAACCCGCTAGCCTCTTCTAATCTGTCCCAAACAGCGACAAACACAACATTGGCTAAAGCCTCGGACAACAACAGTACACTCCAGGATTATATGCAGTTGTGTTGTAGTACTGGAAACTAAGTACAGAAACTATTGATTCTTATATGGAAATGCAATTGGTTTACGTATTTCTTCTGTTCATCCGTCCGTCCGTCCATCTATCTCTCCATTCTTCCATTTCTTTAACCACCTTGCCCACACAAGTTTACGCAATGCGCATGCATATCCACATGTCTACCATGTGCGTTTGTGTGAGTGTGAGTGTGGCGCATGCCCTCTGTGTGTGTGTTTGTGTTTAAATATATGGACATACACATGTCCACACTCCATCCCTTACACACACAGAAACACACACACACACAAACACAAAATGGACTCATAAACACAAACACAAATTGCCTTATTGGTTTGGAATCCAGCATCCCTGAACAAAAAACAAAGCCCCATATCTCCACCTCTCCGGCTGATACTGGGTCCATTGAAACCACGGAGACCCCACACCAAGACCCAGGGGCCAATGGGAATCCACTGCAAATATGTGACATAATCACATTAGTGTGTCAAGAAACACACAAAGCGGCCAGTCAGCTTCCCCTCAGATCAAGGCAACATCTGGAGGAACAGGGGACCTGAAACACACAGCCCGGCCGTAGCCTTCAGTGAAATGAAAACAGGCTGTTTCACTATGCTCCCAGGCCAAACGCCGCACAACAAGAACTTTGACACAGTAATGGATGGCCCTCGCAGCCACACGGCTTAATGTGAAGGAAAAAGAAGAACAAGGGGAGGGAAGGCTGGGGGAGGAAGGATGGATCTTGAAAGGTTTCTTGAATAACACCCACTGCTTTCCCAGTGCAGTTGAACTCTGACCTGCCAGGGGACAGGGGCATTCAGCGCTGGACGTTCGGTCTGAAATAGGACTGTAGATGACATTGTGTAGTAGAGTTGGATAAAAGTGAAACATGATTTGGATTGTGTCAGTGTGTCGCACTAGATTACAACTACAATCGAGTGAAATTAATAATTGATTACGACTTTGGTAACTATAATTATATTTAAATTGAAAACATCGTAGAACAAACTGTCGTCAGGGCATATCATCTAATCTAATAATGTAATAACTAATAATATATTTGCATTAAGATGGACAGTAAATGTAGGGTACGCTTTTAGCAGTAGAACTTACAGTACTTGCCTTACAAGACAACCAACAAGACAAGGGCAGGGTAAAACATGTCTAAGAAAGCCTTAGTGTTGTTTATACAGCTTGGCTTCCACCTTAGACAGCTAAGCAGCTCCAGTTTACAAGAGAAGTTTCAGATATATAAACTAAAGAAAACCGTAAAATATAATATAATGATGGATGTATGCTTCATAGAAAACTTAACAAATACAAAAATTGGACGGTACCCCTAAATGTTGAACCCCAATCTCAACTCCGCCATCATACTATTCGCTCTCGTTTTCATTACTTACTTACTTAAAAGGCAGTTCATATTTTCCATAGGACCGTTGACACACACTCCAAAATTCCCACTTTTGTGTGTGTGTGTGTGTGTGTCTGCCCTTATCCAAGGGGAACAAAGAGAGGTTTCTGTTTCTGCTCTCAGCCCGCTGGGAGAGAGAGGGCCTGGCCAGTCCCATTAACACCCACCTCAACATGTTCCATTCCAGATACATTGGGAGCTAATTACAAACACTGTTTGGTCTTTCAAAACCTCTTCTGCATTGCAAAAGAAAAGGAGTGGAGAGAAAGAACAAGAAGAGAAATAAAGAGCCAGGGTGAGGAGTTTTGAGAGTGTGTGTGTGTGTGTGAGAGAGAGAAAGAGAGGGAGGGAGAGAGAGCAGAGACGAGGGAGAGAGACAGGATGGGGAAAGAGAGAGAGCGAGAGAGAGGATGGAGAAAGGGGGAGGGGTGGGATTGAAGGGGATAATGAATCCACAGACTAGCCTCCTGGTTTAGTACTACATCAATAGGGCTAGGACACACTTGGGTGAAGAAGGAGTATCGTAAATGCTCTGCCTTTATTTTACTCGTGTAATTTCATGGGATGAAAGGTGTGACTGTGATTTGTTTCTTCCCCTCTCTCTCTCTCTCTCTCTCTCTCTCTCTCTCTCTCTATTGCGCTCTCTCTCTCTCTCTCTCTCTCTATATATATATATATAGTTATGTGTGTGTGTGTATATACTGTATATTGGTACATATGTATAATGCGATACAAATCATCCGCTTAGAATCTCCTAGCGGTTCGACTTGACAGCTAAAACACGAAAAAACCACCTTCCCTTTAGTAAACCGTCCTAATATATCTTATCAAAAGACGATGAAATGCCAACAGATGACATTTTGCCTGGAGCTGCGGTTTGTGGCAGTGGTTCCCACATGTAATTGTCTCTAATCAAGTCCCGTGCCTAGACGCCCGAGGCCCGTGGATCAGACAGCTCGCGGAGTGTGCCATCAACCACAAATTACAGCCCTTGATTTGAGGTTAACTGTGAGCCACTCCCCCCCCTCCTCCCCAAGAACAACAGAGACAGTTGTAATACCTTAGATCGGTGGAAATCTGTGTCAGGGCTTACGCAGGCACACTTGGTATCAGTTCTGGCATGGCACCAGCCTTTGTTACAATGGGGAGGAAGGGGAAGGAAGGAAAGGGAAGTGTGTGTGTGGGGGGGGGTATGTGTGTGTGACTATCTATGTGTGTGCGTGTGTGTGTGTGTGTGTACTACGTATGTGTGTGTATGTCTATGTGTGTGTATATCTGTATTGGTGTGCGTGTGTATTTGTATGTATGTGTGAGCGTGTGTGTAGGTATCTGTGTGTGTGTATGCATGTACTGTATGTGTATTTGTGTGCGTGCATGTGTGTAGGTATGTGTGTGTGTGTGTGTGTGTGTGTGTGTGCGCCCAGCGCCCTCACCTTGGATATTGAGTGTGTGTTTTTTGCTCTGTTTGGTTTGGGCTGAGGCCTTTTGTTTAAATGGTCGGTTGAAGTGTGTGTGCTCATCCCGTGAACTCACCTCTGTAATGGTGGAAGGGTGAGCACACTGGTTCAGCATTACACCCAGATGACCTTTCCTGAGTAGAAAAAAAGTGGTGATGGGGTGGGGGGTGGGGGGGGGGGCAGGGGGTTAGTGTTGGCTCAGCAACTTTACCTCTGATGGTTTTGGTTGGTCTTTTTTTTTCCTTCTTATGTGTGCAATCCACATTTTTTTTCTTATTTGCGTATGTTTATATTTCACCAAACTGTAAAAAGTAAAACGGTGCAGGTCCCATTCCCACTTGCCAAGTGCCTCTTGAACCGACCCATTAAAATGTGAATGGGCCCAGTGCAGCGCACAGCCTGCTTTATTTCAGGGCCCAACAAGGTTTATCGCCTGTGGTTTTTGGCGTGTAAATGAAAAAGGACCCAGAGAAGAAATAATTGTTGTAATGGGTTCCCTCATGAGGGAGTGTGACTCTGCGTGACTTTTTTCGTAATGTGTCTTTAACATTAAATTTTTTTCCCCCTGCTCTTGATTCGTCAATTCACGGCCAATAGTTGCCACTTTATAAAGCTGTAGCAGACATTTTCCACGACTAGCAACACTTAACCAACAACACTCCTTACCCGGACCTTAGCCTCACTTTCGTAGTGTGCTGATTTAATGGTATTTGGTTATATACAAATTTAAGAACAACATGGACTCTAATGAAAAGGGCCAGTAGGAGTTTATAATGTACACCTATTCTTGTATCACATAAGTTGGCCTGTTGTGTAGTTTTGTCTTGTGCCAATATCCAATCACAAGATCCCATTATTTTTAAGTATGACATGGTGCATATTTCTTCAGAAATGTAAGTTTGATAGAACACAATTATTAAAAAATCATTGTCGTACCATGCTAATTAGTTTATGCTAACCATTTCTTTTTTGCAGTTGAACTATGCATCAGTAAGGTGTAGTAAATATGGAGGGTATTTATAAATGTCCCCATTGGGAGTTCTCCAATTGTCAGGCCAGCATTGGCCAACTGCTAGCATCAGTGGCCAACATAATTCCCCTCGTAATAGTAATGCCACGACACAGTAAGTCTGGCCCTGTATACTCCGAAATGAAATCTTGAACGTTTCAACTCATTTGTCAAGATATTGCACCAACATTGATTTGAGCATGTACCGTTGTTCATTGTTTGGTCAGGCTAATATGGTGCCAAAAGTAAGTGCAGCCCTTAGTCTATGAGCTAAAAGCTGAAACTGTGCACTAGGCAGTCCAACTCATGTGGCTGTTGGGCAGGCAGCCAAAAGTAGGCAGCCCTCCTGCTGTTTAACGACAATAAATGTACTGCCCTACTCCATATTGCTCTTGTATTTTGCAAACAAGGTTAATACCCTAATTAATTGAGCACCTGGTGACAGAAAATGACCTTGCGAGAGCCGACTATTACCTAAATGACTACTGCTACGACTACTCCTAACCACTAATGGCTAGGCTTAGTAACAGCGTTTGATTACCGAACGCTGTGGAGGTGCAAACTTTCAAATATATTTTTTGATTTAGATTTGTTTTACACCGTATAGTGTTACATTTTCTATGACTCGTTCTAGTATTCTTCGCTCCAATCCTTCAGAAATTTTATTCTGTTTCATTCTATTACGCGTCACTAATCTTACCTCTCTTATTGGTATGCTTTAAGCCTTAAAGAAACTTTATCCTTGTCACCTAAATCGAGGGATTATGGCTAATTGAGCATTGTAGGTGGATGATTAAGTCGTAGGAGCCATCCACATGGAGAGAACAACCCTCCTAGTCTGCTTTACAATAAGATACAAAGCCAGGGGTGGGGTGACGCGAGTTAAGGGATTCTCAGCACCCTCTTGAGAGAGCCTGTTTCACATACTCCACTCAAAGTGGGGCTAATAACTTAAATCCAGTGTGTTTTCACTCTGGAGGAGGCTTTCTCCTTGGTCCCGAGAACATTCTCCCAGAGCCCATCCTGAAGACTCTTAAGGGATTTTTGTTGAGCTTCCCAAATTCTTTACAAGGGCTCTCACACTCTTTTCTTACTTTTGGCAGCAAGCATACATATGGAGACATTAACGTGCCCTTTGCAGCAACAGAGAGATAGGAGAATTAAAAGGAAGGAAATTAATGCAAAAATATATATATATCATAAAAGAATATTCTTCAGGTTCCTCAATGAAAGTTAATTTAGGTTGCAGATTTAAGTAAGCAATGTATTAAAAAAAAGGATGTTTGGACAATTATTGGTAGGCATTTTGTATCCACTTTTCCTTATTCGTGGGCCGGATCAAGGACAAGGATTCTTCACAGGAAAAATAACTATGACTTGTATATAAACATTGTATTAGATGTGATCATCCTAAAAGTAAACAAACTATTATTTTCAGACAAAGCATCCCTACACGGGGTGGTGTTTTGGCATTCCGGCAGTACTTGCTGAGATAAGTCAGGAGACAAGCTAGCTGAAGTGAGTGTAACACTGCTAATGGGGTCTAGATCCTGCCGCTCTGACCCCTACTCCAGCCATCCAATCCCCCGTCCCCTTTTAAGACAAACAGCCCCTGACTGCCCTTGACTCCTCCTCTGGTGCAGCTCCAGCTCGTTGCCCCCGACTCTTCCGCGGGGTGACCCTCGGTTGACAGTTCTCAGTACCAACACCTAAGTTAAGCCTCTAAATAGCCGCCTTGTGCTAGCCCCAGGTTTGACAAGAGGAGCGTCAGGTGATTATCAAGCAAGGTATTACAGCTGCCCTCTGCCCAGCGACCAATGGGAGGAATGCCGCTGGTGCTCAGTCCGGGGAAGTGTGGTGGAGTTCTTCTGTTTCCTGGGCTGCATCCTCAACTCTTTGTGACTATAAAGCTGACAGAAGGGGTTTCTCACAGATTTATATTGCAATTTCCTTTAGTTGAAGGACTGTTCTACATAAACATACTGCTGGGGTCATTCAGCCAAATATGACAATTTTTATTGCTAATGTTTCTGTTTAATGGAAAACATTTTTCTGACTTGTTTTTATAGCCTGGGAATCCTTTGCTTTTATTTGTACGGGGGACCAGCGCAAGAATTCAAAGCATGTTTGCCAATTTCTTAGTTTATACCGATTTGTCATCAACAAGATATACAAATTTGGTACTCTGTTTGCTCATGTAATTATTATGTTTTATACAGAAAAAGCACAAATGTAGTTTTTGAGGTATTGGCTGATTGAATTGAATCAGTTGTTATGATCAGTGTTTGCTCTATTTTCCCCATGAACTTGCCTCACGGTAATGCTTCCACGCTACGTTTCTAAATCATAATGAGTTAACTGTACAGCAAATACCATATATTATACTTTACGCTCAAAACAAAGGTGACATTCGAGCAGGGTTTTTGCAGATATTCTGAGGTCCTGGCTTTAGGGAAAATGGGGCACTCCATGGCCAGTGTATATTACACTTTTCCTTATGTTCTGCACAGTTCCTTCTTAGGAGAACATCTAAACAAACACCTGCTAATGTGTACATTGTTTTGTTTTTCCTTGATAAAAGATAACATATAAACATGATAATTCCAGTAATAATTGTTTGCGATGTATGCAATGTACAATTGCAAATATTAAATGTCTATCATTTTCTACAATCTCCAAAAAATTGCATTTCATAGATCAGGTTATTGCCAAAAAAGTAAATGTAGGAACACCAATGTTGTCCCCTTGCCTATCTTTGTGTGCAGGACAAACAATTGAACTACTTTTTTTGACTCAAAACAAATATAAGAGCTCAGCTTTCCTCTTAAGGGACTTCCTGAAATACAATGATCTTGCGTGGAAGCTCTCGAAGCGAAGAGCACAGATTTCAGCCCGATGTTAAACACTTTACGATGCTGGTAAGCAAGGTTCGGCGTGCTTTGAGGGCTTCGGGGCGCATGAAAGGATCAGTGGTAGCAGTGTGTGGTTAAACCGCGGTAGCTGAAAGGTTAACACACTCAGCACATGTTGCCTTCTACAACAGGTGGTGAGGCATGATCAGCGGCTCACAGCATTCCAGTTTTTCCATGCTGGTGGCCCCTGGTATTCTGGGATTTACGCCGCCACCCTCTCTTTCAACCACACAGGCCTGACTGACAAGCTAATCGCTAGCCGGGATCCCCTCAGCTATTGATTCCACTGCAACACAACACCCCCCCTCAGTCAATGAAACTGCAATATAATGCTTGAGCTGCAAAGAAAAAGGGGGAGTATTTTGCGTGTTGAGCAACTGGAAGAAATCGGCCGCTGCTGCCTCCACTGTGTGCTCCTTCTCACAGCTGCTGGTAGGTAGAAAACAGAGCGGCACAAATAAAGTGGGGAAAATGTGTCTCAGGGGGTCGGAGCTTGAAGGGGTAGGTTATTAAAAGCCACAAAGTGGAGCGCATGCTGTGCGTAGAGAAATAGCCGCAGCGTGATAGAGGCACAATGGAAAAGAAGGGGGTCTGCTTTCTAAATTGTTCGAATCCTTTGAGTGTTTTATTTCATTCAGTTTTGTAGTACGGACAAAAAAAAGAGGAAAACGTTGCCTTGGATTGGACCGTGCATACGCTTACGTTGAGCTTAAAGAAAAACCATAAGGATTTGATCAAACTTTTTTGTAATAAAAATGTAAAGCTTTACTATTGAGTCATATACGAGTCAGCTTCGGCAAATATAATAATTTTGGTATCGGTGTATAAAATGAAGTTTAAAAGTGTGTGTTTAAAAGCAGTATGTTGGCGTTGTATTGGAACGCCAACAAAAGCCATTATTTGTGTCTTTATAGGTGTAGTGTGTAATGCAATATGCTGACCGAATCTATTTAATCCAGTCATGGCAGGGCCACTTTCACTTTTTGGAACACTATACGCAGCTTCTCTGGTTATTGATCTAAGAAGCACAGTGGCTGCAACAGAAACCACAATTAGTAGTGTTACTGTTGGTTCCACTCATTTAGTCCAAGGATCCAATTTCCATGCTGTTTGAATGCCTAATTAAAACAAATGTCTTACAAATATCTATTGAGTATCAACATTCTTCAAAAAGTCTCTGGTGGCATGCTAAGTCAATACGACTGGGATTTCAAATCAATGTCGCTGGTCACCTTTGCTGCAGGGATTAAATCACATTTGAATATTGACGATAGCGCCCTGGGATGATGGCGAAATTAGAGTAAATAGTCTCTCTGGGAAAAGGCTAGAGTTGCGAGAGTCAGTGCGCAGTTAATTTGTCTTATAAAATACCAAGCAAAAGACTAAAATCGACTTTTTGGGATAACTTTGGCCTGGATTCAAACAATGATCCAAAAACTGTTCAAGACAACTGACTAAAACGTGTTCCCGCTCGCAGATTTGTTTCCCCATGTGATGCTAGAGCGCGCAGAGGGAATCTGTTACAAAACACAAGCAGATGTAGCTGAAAAACAGATGGAAAAGAACAACAGCGCACTGGTCAGTATTACATGGAAGCTCTATGCCTCACACACTGGCCTTATATATACTCCTAGAAACTGTAAGGAAAATGCTATCAATGAGAGTGCAAGCACCTTGTTATCTGAGTATTGGCAATTCTCCGATAAAGTGAGTAATGAAGTTCAGCTTCAAGGTCAGTGGCAGGGGATTTCAGCTCGATTCCCAACTCTCAGGAAGGACCACCAAAATGTTGGGGCTTTCAGTCCATTACTTGTGCGTGATGTACAACCCAATTCATGAACTTTACCGTTCCTTACCCCATTTGCCAGCACAAATGCTATACGAAAGAAAAATACTATATATCCATAGATAACTATATATCTTTATATCTATCTATAAATGTATAGATAGATATGTGTATAGATATCAGAGTAGCCCTTGGTAGAACCGTTAAAAGTATCATGTCGGGTCAGTCGCTTTTCATAATGTCCTTGTATGTGTGAGTGTGTGTGTGCCTGTGTGTCCGTGTGTGTGTGTAACTTCCACAATGTTAATTCATAGTTTTGATGGGCAATTTGTGGTAAATAAAGGCCATGCTTGGAGAGAAAAAAGGAGGTCCCTCTCCAACCTGTATTTACCACTTATACTTACCAGATAATGAAGGAATCAGAAGCAGATGGGAAGTGCACCATTAATAGTGAAGGTAATTAAAGAGCCTGTCAAAAAAAATAAAAAGCCTGGTGTTAGTTTAGGGGAGAAAAATACCACCATTTATAGAAGGAAAAAAAAAGTGTGACACATGAAGGTTACGAGGGTGTTTCGAAGAATCCTCCTAAGACCATCCCAGCTGATAACAGTATCTTCAGGAATGTAATTAGTTGTGGGTTTTTGTTTTGCTAACTTTTTTTTTTTTGCTGTACTTTGAAGATTGGCTAGTTCATAAAGTCTAGGACCAAGGCATATTTAGAATTGTTGTACTACACAGTAACGCAAAATCAATATATTCCATATTCTATATTCAATCTTTTTTTTGGTCCAAAATATTAGATGAGAATGGAATGAAGGTTCTAACTGCACCAATTGGTATTTCCAATGGGAGTTTCTATTCTCCTTTACGCCCTGTCTGGGATAAATATATAAGCACCCTATCGTATGTCATTGCATATGTTCTCGGTGGTGGTGTCATTAAGTCGCTAGCATGTTTTGAGACCCTTTCATTCATTTTTCGTCATTTCGTAAACCCCTCCCCTACATAGATCCTACACTCTGTTACTGCTTATACAGAATTGCTCCAACAACCTTTTTTCAGCCATCAGCTATTTTGCAGGCAAGAATAAACCCTTGGGAGGCTTACAGAAATATCAGAGGGCCTGGCTTTTTTCTTTGTTGTGACCAACGGCCAGAAAAGTCAAATGGAACTTTTCAACAGCTGACAAAGGTTTTTTGGCAAAAAGGAGTAGTATTTTGTTCGGTAACGCAGAAATATTGTTTGCGTCATCTACGATGAATAATAGTGTCGTTTTATCAACACGCATATGCATGCCTGCTTTTGTCAACCATGGAACATATTCACTAATGGAATAGGATGAGTTAAACTTCATGTGACCCTGCACAGGGCTGAAATGTGGAGTTTTGATAATCTTTCCCACCATGTGAAGCAACTAGCTCCTCCAGACGAGTCAGCATTGAAACAGCATTGAGCAGCAAGTCCATACATATTGTTTTAAAAGCACACAACTAACCATCAAAATGTCAACTGTAAATGTAGAAAAATGGGTAACATCCTGGCCATGGTGGGTTTTTGGCAGACAGGAAGTTTGGGACACATCCTTGACATGCGTTCCTGTCATGGGCCTTCGGGAAGGAAGTAGGGTGAGCAGAGAGGAGCCTCTTAGTGACCTGTTTGAAGAGTGTGCATGCTTGACCTTGAGCTCATGGCGGGGGCCCAGACAGGCACATGACCTCCGTCCTGCATAGTTCTGCGACTTGTTCATGAAACAGCGCACGTGTGTAATCGTTGGATGTGAGAGGATAATCCATTCATATGCTGGAATGCTATTTATATGTTATGTTATGGTAAAGTTCATAGCAAATCATATCATATTTTTGTAATGCATAGATTGGAAAATTGGAATTAGGCTAAAGCAACAATTAGTCGTCTTATAGTCACATTCGTATGAGTGGCAATCTTTTTGCAACATTAGTGACTATAAGATTTTTTCTGAACTGGCTATTTGTCTAAAGACCCTCATCTCCTGCATGCGTTGGGTCTTAAAGGGAAAAGAAGCCACTTCCTGTATTTGTGAACCCAGAACATGGGGATGGAACCATTTGGTTTTTATTATTCCATTTAGTCTTAACCGGACCACAAAGTGGTTCTGAGAGCCTGTTTTATGTATTCAGCTGTCTTCCTCCCCCAACAAGCATGTGGAGCCGCTTAAATAAACCATCAACCGGAGCCCGGCTGAAACAACAACTGATCGATCAGAGGCAGGTTACCGTCTGAACACTGGCCCGCCGGCACGCTGTTCTGCAGCAGGTGGGGTAGGACTTGTAATTTGCTGCCGGAGGGCTTTTGTGCCGCTCCGACTCGAGGAGAAAACTGTAACTTGTGCCTCCCCTGACAGATAGCCGCGCGGAGCTGATAGAATGTGTGTGTTTGGAAAAGATTCTCCGCTGTATAAACAATCGACTCCCTACCTTCCATAACATCTGGGAACTCTCAAGTGTTGAGTCAGAAACAAATAACCAGGGACTTGTTAGTTTCTGATTAGATTTTAAACAACTCATCTCGGCTCACACAGTCCCCCCCTCGCCATGGTTCATGGCCAGCCATTAGGGAATGTACAAGGAATAAATATCAACAGCAATTAAGTTGCCAGGGACACCAGCGGATTCATTTTTATTTTTAGTTTTTTCGAGTTGAATGAACGTGTGATTTTTTTTAAAGAATCCTGACAAAAAAAATGTATAGAAACCCAGTCGTGCGAGCGTTCTTTAGGCTGGTTCCATCTGCTTTGACAAGGATTGCAATCTCTGTGTGTCTGTGCTGTTTACCTTCCTGTGTTCACCCATCTAACTGTCCTAATCGCCTCGTTCAAACAAATATCGGATTCCCTGTCGGTTGTCTGAATCTCAGCCCTTCTTTCGTTTAAAGTGAAGCCTGGACTATATTGTTAGTAATCCGCTTGTCCATAATGTAAAGCTCCGAAGAGCAACAACATCAACAACAACAAAAAAAACCCCACCACAACATCGTCTGGAATCGTCTGAATGCAGACATTGGATGAAGCAACAGGTGGTGATCGTCCCTTTTTCGATCATTATTTCTTATTTCCAGCCCCCTGAAATTACGCCTGTTAGAGCAAAGTGCTGCTCTGAAGTAACGGCCTTTAGAGTCCTTTGAATGGCGATAACAATGAAATATCATATTGGAGTAGAATAGAAAAGGACCGAACAACAAAGAACAGAACCGAATAGAGACCGGGTCTCGTGGCGAGGGGCTGTTTGACTCCCAGCCTGAAAACCTTCTTGGTTTGAGCCTCAATGTCCGCCACAGTCTAAGAACGAACTTCCGTGAGCCAGCTGCCTAGCACCTAGATTCTATGGATGATATATGTGTACAAAAATAATACGACAAAATATATTTGAATACATGCGCTAAGTCACAAGGTAAAAAATATTTTATTTACAATCAATGGTTTCATTCTAGTTATGGTTTGCATGCGTTTGGAATCGAGGATCCAATTTATTGAGTTTTTACGTAAATAATAGACACGGATAACAAATATCATACAATATGAATTTATTAAATCTGTTCGTAAATAAAACAGTGCAGCATTCAATAGACATCCATGTATACAGCCAGCCTCACTCTTCAAAACACAACATACTTATTTCTCGACTGCAAAAACAACTTTCCCACATTGAAGTTTTCCTTGGGTACATCTGCGCTGCTGCTGACACACACACACACACACGCGGACAACACACACGCTCACATGGACACACACACACACATATGATGGAGACACACGTGCATACCAATAAGATCACACAATCATGTCACCCGCAGATGAACTTTTGCCCCCTAGCATAGCGCATGTTCTTGCCCCTGCAAATCCGGTTGCCAGACAATCTAAGCCAATTACAGTGCGGGGGCAAATGGTTAACCCCCATAATATACATTTCCCAGCCCCCTTTCTCTGCGCTCACTTGTCATCCCCGGAGCAGAGTTACCCAGAGCCGGTGTCCCGGGCGACCCGCTACCAATTGGCTCAATTCATTAAGCCGGGACCCGTGCGCCGGCCCGGGTTCACACGGCGAGGACACTTCCAGCTAACAGCTGCTGCACATTCCTGACGAGAGGGGCCAGGCAGATGTCCAAGGTGGGGTGGGGGGGGAATCAAAAGGGATAGACAGTGGAAAGTTTATGAGCCAGCGTTTGCCAACCTCAATGAGGCGCTCTCTCTGCAGTTCTCCCCTCCTCAAAGGCAGGGTGCAGCTGGTAGGACTCAAGGCCCGGTCCGGGGATGGGGGGGGGGCTAGTTCCAGCCCATCTCCCACTTAGAACGGTGGATCCGCTCCACACTGCGTCCTGACAATAACAGTTCTTCAGGGTCTGAGGCACCGTCTCCATTTTGGCTCTGGTGTGTGGTCCCCCCCCCCCCTTCTCTCTCTCTCTCTCTCTCTCTCTCTCTCTCTCGGTCTCTCCCAGTCCATCCCATCTCGTTCTTGCTGTCCCTTTGTTTGTAGACATGTATCTATCTACAGACAAAGATGGAATTACTCATATCTAGTATATATATTTATATATCACTCTTATCTAGTTATATATATTAATATATATATATATATATTTATGTATATATATTTAAAATATATAAATATAGATATGTGTGTGAATATTTGTTTGTGTGTGTCTCTATTTGTGTTTGTGTTTGTGTGTGTGCCTATGTGTGAGTTTGTGTGTCTGTGTGCCTGCGCGTGTGTGTCTGTGTGTGTGTGTGCGTGTATGAGTGAGTGAATAGTTTGACTCATGCTTAATTTTGTGTCTCCGTGTACTTTGGTGCACGCACCCACCACCCCCTACTGCAAAACTGTGTCGCTCTCGCCGGCCCCCAGCCCCGGGGGCTCTCTCGGTCGGGC
>JAOPJJ010000141.1:11741995-11757472 GCA_027122795.1 Enchelyopus cimbrius
CTTTCTTTATTTTGTGTGTTTTTGCATCAAAACCTTATAAATAGCAATCAATAACTTGATATTCCAAATGTAGAGCAACTGAAACATGTTGAAGGACCTTAAGAAGCACCCAGAAACAGAACATTCCAGAAAATGTGGAACAAGCTATGATGTACTGTAGTACATCATAGTCGACTACATACCAGCGTCTGGCCATGATGAATGGCAAAACCACAAGTCAAACCTCAAGACCATCTTTCATAAGAGGGACAGCTGAAGTGCTCATAATAGCCTTAGACTCCTTCATAGGCTTTGGTGGTTTGTCGACAGCATCAGAACGTGTCACACTTAATTCTGACTAAGTAGCCCAGAGCATGCCAACTGCTAGCCTAGGTTTTTGCCAAAAGTGTAATCTCTTTATAACTTTTCTCAGATGGCTAAGGTTATGCCCTTCTGGACAAACTGAATGGAAATAAATATACTGTAATTTATTCCGATATTTCACAAATACGTGTTTACATATATGTACAGAGCATGAAAGTTATATCGTTAAAGCTCTAGTGTACCAACACATTTGGATTTTCACTGTGGAAACGGGGATGAATTAATAACCCATTGTTTTACATATCGGTCTTATGTCTCTACTTGGTCACAGGCCACCAAATAGCTGTGCATGTCAGTTTGTCTTTATTAAGCAACAAGCAGATTTAATCAATGCTGGGGAAACGGTATGCTTCTGCTCTCTAATGTGCCATTAAGGTCCATTCAGAGTGACTGAACAGTTGTCACCGAAAGTGGAGAAGCACAGAGTAATCAATGATAGTTAAGAACTGTAATTTATCACTTTGCCACGACTGGGCCTCTGCGAAATCAGGACTTTGGTTCGTAGCGAGGGGTATCAGCACAGGGAAGCTCAGGTGTTGCAGTGGCCTACAGTATGTGTGTGTGTGGGGGGGGGGGGGACACACAATTACTCTTCATCCACTAGTCTTCATCACCAATGGCAGAGGCACAGTTCAATGGCTGCATTATCTACGCATATCAATAGCTTGGAATTAAAAGTAATTGACTTTTTCTTTTCGTTTTCTTTTGGGGGATTCGGGGGGGGGGGATTTGGATCAGGCAAAATAACCAAGGAGCTGTTACGTAACAAAACCAATGAGTTAAAGGAGTATCCCAGTATTTTACTCTTTAACCCTTATTTCCAGTTTGTTTATGATGAAATATATCGGTTCAGGTATTCATTTCGCGGAAATGCTGCGTTTGGAGAAGTTTCGTTTTTTTTGTAGCCCCAATGTAGAGGTACTGTAGAGGTAATAGGACCCAACGTCATCGGTCTTAAAGCAACATTAAACCTTTGTTTGCAAAGCTGTGAAACTCGCCGAGTGGTCACTGGTGTTCGTTGATGTTTGACAAAAAAGAAATCTGAGCAAAGAATGCTTTCCAGAAGGCTGTACGAGGACCGATGACTCTTGGTCCTATTACCTCTACAGTACCTCTACAGTGGGGCTACAAAAAAAGCTAAACTTCTCCAAACACAGCATTTCGGCGAAATGAACCCCTGAACCGATTTCATCATAAACAAACTGGAAAGGCTTAAAGTGTAAAATACCGGAATCCTCCTTTATAGGAAAAAACTTTATCAAAATGTTTTTTTGGGAACACAAAATAGACGATCGAAAAATGTATTTACCATTTTAAGGTTTGGATTGTACATAAAAAAAAGTTGATTTAATCATGTTATCTTCAAAATTCTATTCATAAACACACAAAAAGTATCTTCTTGTTCTAATGATCAACACACATATTATTGGCAAAGACGTTAGTAGACAACACAACAAATATTGTGTTTGCCTTTTCTCTCAACTACATGACCAGATGGTAGTTATCAGCAGAAATGACCCAGCACACATAAATACGGATATGCTATGACACATGAATCATATACTACTGTCAGAAAGACCATAGGGGCTAAAAAAGAATACGAAAAATTTCAATTTCAAGAACATTATTATTTTCATTAATCATAGCTCCGCCATCAACCTATCATAATGCCTTTGTGAGAGATCTATTATATGCTCCATTTAGTCTCAGCCTTATTACCTCATATGTTTTCCTGGCTGACCAAATAAGACTTAAGAGATAAAACAATTTACTGCTCATTATGAACCATGTCACCAGAATCAATCTATTACCCTGTGTTAACTGGGACGGCTGATCCCATGGACTGTATGGAAGTGAAGAAAATTGATATTTATGTTTTGTATGTCTACGCTCATAAAATGACCCGGGCATTTAATTTACCCCCACTCCCTTATGGATGGCTTTATATTCTTTATTTCCCCCCCTCGCTCTGTGGGCGAAGGCACCCTTCTCGTCTTTAAGCAGCCTATGACCTGTGAAAGATTCTAACAAATTAGCTTCTATTGTGGAGCCAAAGGTGCAGTCAATGAGGGGCTGCTCTGCTGCGTCCAAAGTATGATGGGAGGAGGCTGGCCGCAGAGCAGGGAACCTTGACATGATTGAATTAACCCTTTGTAGGAAGTGTTCTGATAAGGACGGTGGCGGTGGCAGACGCGTTAAAGAATGTGCAGTTTGTCCTTCTTCGACAAGAGACAGATGCATAACGTGACTGGCGTCGCTTAAACACTTTGACTCCTTACGAGCGAAGGGGTTCCTTTTTAATGGTGTTTACATTGACCGTGTAAGCTCTGGGTGCAACCAATATTGAGTGTTCATTCTTGTTCCTCGTAGGAGTAGCATTGCGATTTTTTGCGAGAAGAGCATTCAAAATAAATGGTGCGCAAATGAATGGTTCTCCAGATATTAGCCCTCTGTATCTTATTTTCAAAAGGTCTCTTTATAATGAAGTCATTTGTATATTAGATGCATAGTTTTATTGTCAAAAGGTGTGTGTTTTCCCATTTAATGCTATTTATTTTGGTATGCATACATACACACACAACAATACATACACACACAAATAGATAGACAGACATATAAATAAATTAATCCTGCAATAATCCATCCAAACATTCTAGAATTTAAAATACACATGGTTACAGGATATAAAAGATATACATACAGATATATACAGTATATACATTTTAAATGATTTCATGTTGCTTTTGGATATTATTTACGTTTTTTGTCATCCACGGGTGCAGCATGACATTATGTTCATATGATTGGCCTCATAGGTAAACAACATATAAGTGTGATATGTGATTATTTGTTTAGTTTTTTTAAGTGAAGATGCATTTCATTAGGATTGCAAAAGGTCAGTGTGACATGAAAGTGGTATTCATCTGTGGCTTGGGATTTCCATTGCTTAACAATTGAATCTTCTGACTATGTGCTAATTCACCCACCATTGGCCGCATGAAGTTAAATTCAGTGGGAAAGCAATTTTAATACTTATTTATCTTTTATTTCTTTTCCAAGTCTCTGCGGAGATGGAGCAGAATACAGAAGGATATGAATCCAACCGTGTATGTATATTCTTGTGGATGGTGCCATTTCCAAGAACAGGTCTGCACCATTATGAAGCTATCAAAATGGGTAAACACCATTTAAAATGAAAATGGTTGTTCACTCCGTCCCTGATTCAGGGGATAGTTTACCCAAGAAAATGTATGTACCTCATGCCCTTAACAACACTCGTACAAAGGGGGGGGGGGGCAAAAAAATAAATAAAGGAGAAGAAAGGATCCCATACCACAGTATTGCCTTCAGGGAAAGTGGGAGTGTAGGGAGGACAATGGGGTCAAAGCAACTTGATTTGTATCTTATGTCCCGTGGGAGTAGGGAATACACCAGTCCAATGCAAGTTACCTGCCCTGTGGCTAGCCCCTCTACTCCTAAACAATAAGCTGAGATACCACGAGATGTTTACCCCAGAGGTAGAGGAAGTGGGGGGAGTAGAAGATTGTTGTTGGAGAATAAAAATGAGTATAGGAGCCAGAGGGGAGAAAATAAAAAGAATTATCATAATAAAATGTATGATTACAAATCGTCAACCTTTTGCATTTTGCTGTAGCGCAACCTGAATGAATCAACATCTTCTGAGCATTTTTAATTTAGTCTGCATGTAGTAGTTTCTTAGGGATGGGATAGCTGCTTATTGCCTTTCATATTAGATGCTGTTGATATGCAGACATTTGAATTTGTTCTCAGGTTTTGACAGCATCCCTGAAGGAATCTATTTTAGGCACTTTTTCAACATTCTGAAGCCTGAAGTTTATGATGAGTTTTATTCTTTCCACTGGTGTTAAACCACAACATGTAGAATAATACCATTGCCCTTTTGGTTGTTGCAGATGCATTTTCATGCACACTAATTGCATGCTGTTCGGCAATAAGTTGGTGATAATTTGCCACATAGCCCCCTTAACAATTCATTCCATACTATACAATATATTGCATATTACACAATACTGTCACATAATCACTGACCATTTTTTTTGTACTGTGGACAAATCACAAATGTCAACATCAACACAAAGATCCATTGGGCTTACATAAGGGGCGGCAGTAGCTCAGTCCGTAGAGGACTTGGCTTTAGAGGACTCGGCTTGGGTGGCCTGTTCAAGTCCAGCTCAGACCACGAGTATGGAGGTGGACTGGTGGTTGGAGAGGTGCAAGTTCACCTCCTGGGCACTGCTGAGATGCCCTTGAGCAAGGCACTTAACCACTGACTACTCCCTGGCGCCGTGCTACATGGCAGACTATCACTTCACCATGAATCTCCGATTGCATGTCTATGAGCCTGTCTGTGTGTCTGCATGTATTTCAGGCCTGTGTGTATGCATGTAAAATGCAATTAGTCGAGTGAAAATAAATGTCCCCATTGTGTGGATGAATAAAGGAATTCTTCTTCTGTCTATAAATTGGCCTGAATTAACTAATACAATGTTTTGATGTGTTCACTGCTGCATCATTTATTATGTTTCAATATGCCATATTAGCAACTATTAGTACAGCTGTTACTTAACTACTCTGTTCAGAGTTGTTTAGTGAGATATAGTGATGCCTCGGGGTGACGTATGTGACATATAACGTTTTCAGCATGTTGCCAGTAAAAAGTGTAAACAGTAAAAAATATCAGGTCAATTATTTATGTTAAGTGAAGTCAACTTAGTTACTTTTAACTGGTTACTTTTAAAATCAAGTAATCAGGAAAGTAACTAAGATACTTTTAAAAGGAATAATCTGATTACTTTTTCAAGGTAACTGTGACCACTCTGGTCATGTGTGACTGCTATCTAAGATTATCTCTGTTAAAGCAACATTAAATCCATCCCATATTGAAATACCTGCAGAGGGATTTAAAAAATGTAGGTTACAACTGTTAATGCAGCAAAGATGTTATTTTACCTCCTATTCACTTGCATTGAGCTTATGAAAATTGTAAACAAGTCCAATGCTGATATCGTGTTAAAGTCCGATGCTGATATCGTGTTAAAGCAGCATTGCGCTAATCGCTGCGTTATTTATTGTGTATAGTTTAAGTGCTACAGTTTTATTGGGATAATGAAGTGTATTGTGCTGTAGTTATAAACGCCAACAAGCCCTCAGGATAGTTTCAACCTCTTCCTCTCTGTCTGTACTCTGCAAGGCTAATGTGACCCTCAGGTTGTCCTACTTTGGCCTCAGGTCAGGATGGCGTGCTAGTCAGTCAGCCACACTACAGCGTGAACGCAGGATTTCATTGCTGGACATCATACATGATGATAATTGGCTAATATGGTAAACTTTGCTCATACCTTACATTGCATGCTAAACCCCAGATAAAACTGGTTCTATGGAGCTAGCTGAGGTCCAGTCTGTCGCTACTGTTTGAGGGCATGTTTCAAAAACAGAGCTTGAAGAAATCATCAATGTAATATGTAGGTCTAAGATGCAGAGCTAATGACATTAGCAGTCAAATGACAAGTGTTTTACTGACTACATTCTACCATTGATTTCCAATTGCTTTATGTAGGCCTAAGCATACCTTACATTCATGCCAATGAAAGCATTCTGGGAACATGCTAATATCTATAGCTTTTGAATGATTGGTTTGCCAATGTGTAAAGCGAAAATAAGACAAATTGCAACAGAAATATCCAAATCAAAAGGAGGAAAGAGGATAATTTGACCAATGAGCAAGTACATTAACTTCATTTAAGGATTCGAAAAGTGTCAAATCAGATCCCATCTCTGTTCTATTATATCTGTATGCATTGCATTGACACCTTTAAAAACACACAACACATGTTCCATAGGATTGTGATCATATCTGAATCTCTGAGGGCGGAATGGTTGGCAGGGAAACCAGGACACATCACGATACCCGAATGCAAGCCGCGGTGAAAATGCAATCCCCCCAATGTGTTGGCATTAGAGATAAAGTGTAAAGCGCCCAGCGGACAGAGACATCATCAGATAATGGCCAGCCATTGTGAGTCTTTCGACACTCACTCAATTTTATTGAAGAACTCCGCCATGATCGTCTTGAAGCAGCCATCACTCACCAATGAGCAGTTTACCTTGCTACCATTCCCTGTCCATCTCCTTGGTCTCTCTCTCTGTTGATTCACCTCTCATTTTTCTTTCTTACTTTGTCTCTTTCTCTTTTCCTCTTTCCTCTCTTTCGCTCCTTCCCACTACACCAATAAACTGAAGTGCTAAATGGCGCCACATAAGAATAACCACATAAGAATAATATCATAACACAGTTGATTTAAGCGGTTGTTTGTAAATGCAAACAAGGTGTGAGGATAAGGATACTGTCAAAGAATGGATGCCAACTGCCCTCGGCTCTTTGGAGGTAGAATGAGCAGCACACAAAAGTGCATAGGGGTTAATGAGGGTTAATTTATCAACTAGTTACATATGTAATACATAGATATATTTTATAAATATATATATATATAAAACATGATTAATAGGAGTGACCTTTTTAAAAGGAGGTAGACATTTTAACATTAGACCCCAAAAATCTGTATACTTTTTTAAATAGTGTTATGGATAATTTTAATTACAGCCGGCCATGGTTATTTTGAAAGAATAAAAAAGTGTAAAAAACAAACAAACATCCCTTATCAGTGACCTTTATCAAACAATTACCTGCCAAATTACAGCCGAACCAGATCAATGCAATGTTTTCTTTTAAATAAACATTTACAGAGGCAACAATCTGATACCTGAAGTGCTCCGTTAACATTATGGCATGAGAACTACCAATAACATCAAGATGCATTAATAATTTATTCATAGGTTCTGACCTTCAAATTGTCCCTAGCTGCCTCATGACTATGTGAGTAATCTAATAATTAAACCTTCCTTAAGAAAAGCCAAGTCTCATAATAGTGAGTAATATTGTGGCGGCGGCCAAGAAGACACGGAGTCCAGCTGTAAGTGAATCGTAGTTCTGTGCCCAATACACCGCACAACTCCAGAACTACCTTTATTTGACCACACCATCAAACATGGAAAACAGCACACCCCACCAACACGCATGTCACTTTATGTGGCGGTGGCGAAAACACACATACACACATGATACACACATGAACAATAAGAAACACACAATTACACACAACTTACAATCCAAGCCATAACAATTATTTTAAAAAAACGAAAAAAAAAACTTTTATTGGCGGACACACAAATTCCCAGGCTCCACTGCGTGACCCTGGGAGGAGTCATCACAATATTTTTGCTTTTATCTTTAGTCATCATTTCGAGAAAACCTATTGTTTAACTTAGGTTTAACATCTGTCAAATTGCATTGTATCTAGGTGGGAACCAGCTTCTATCAGGATAGGAACAACAACATGTCCATCATGGTCAAATGTGTCAGATGCTATTATTTCTGAAAATGGAGTTAAAAAAGATGTTAATGACACATTTCAGAAATAGGTTATAGCCCAACCAGCCAAGATCCAAGATGTTAGCTAGCTTGTTATGTTGGCTAGAGATGTTGCCAACTTGGAACATACAGTACTTTGCTGATATGTGATTAAAGGTGATTTGACGAAGATTTGCACCATACTGAGTTCACCAGATAAAAAAAAATACATTGGGGCCAACGAGAGAGACAAGTCCATATCCAGACCCATCACAAGCAGTTTCATGTGTCAGCTCCATATGATGTGCAGAACAAAAATAATGTACAATGTGAATCATGCAGTATGTCAAGTGATACAGCTTATTGAGCTGCTACAAGTGTCTACTAAATGACAAACTACTTTTGCTAAATGACAAACGTACTGATAGATAGTACTGATAGATTGATTGATTTGAATTGATTTGGTTTAATCTTCTGTCTTCTAGATTCTCCAGGATCCCAACATCTGACTGATCATTTGTCTGGACTACAGCTGTGGACCAACAGGTAAGGAAAACTTTAAGGAAGGAAAAAAGACATTATGTCTTCCATTCTAGAGTAAGGGGGATACAGCTTAAAAAAAACTCAACAATACCCGCACATTGTGAATATACTATAGTCAATATACAATACGATGCAAATTCCATCTTTTTATTGTTTTGGATTATGATTTGATTATTGCAGCATAATACAGATCAATGAGATCTCCCATAGCTCACTCACCCATGTGCGGCAGTTTGTTCATATACCAATGACTAGGGCAGTAACCAATGGTGGACTCACCTATTTTTGTGTTTAATTGGCCATATTGTCTCTGGAGTTAATTGGTTCTCCGAGTCCAGGTAGTTACTAAATGTTTGGCAGCATTAGAACCTCAGCACTTTTCCATTAATGGTGCGTGAAATGAAATGTTTGATACTGCAAATAAAATCAGTGATATTCAAGGATGTTATGGTTGGTAATGTGTTGAAACTGCCATTTAATGGGTCTTGGAAGATTGGGGTAGTGTCAGCCGTAACCGCCTGGGCCCTCTAGTGACATTGCTAGTTGCCTCTCCATTCCCTTAACGACTGTCTACACTGATTACACAGACCCCCAAAAGCTTAAAGCTTGGGGAACATGCTCTATTAGTAGTCCAATTAGAACCATTAGCATATTCTTCCCCATTTTGATACAATGATTATGTTGCACAAAAACCAAACCCAAAGATAGAGGGAAAACTATCAATATAAAAAAAGAATGGCTTAAAGACTTGCAGATGAATTTTTATTGTTGTGAAATTTATGATAGGTCACACAACCATGGCTGCTTTTAAGGGTTGCTGGTGAAATCATTATTTCCCTTTTAGTTGGATTAAGGTCAATTCAATTATTATTATTATCATATGTAGTATAATAAGCAAGTTTTCAGTATTGTTTGTGTTTGTGTAACTTTTAATCCACTGCACCAGTGAATTTCACTCCCCATAACTTTTCACAATTTCTCAGTATTCTCACTTAATAAACTGAAAGTTAGAAGCCATTCCATGAAGAAAAAGACACTGTAAATGATACCCCACAATACATGACATGCTTTAGTGTTTTGAGGGAAAATCCCAATCCCCTCGCACATTTAAAGTATTTGTTTTAAATGATTCAATTAAAAACGAGCTTTCAATTTTGAAAGCCTAAAACGTGTAATTTTGATAACTGTTACATATTTTATTGATGTCTATTATATATTGTGCTAATTAAAACAACTGGAGTATAATCAGCCATGCTCATGAGGGGTGACACATTTGGCATGAAAGAATACACCACTAATGACAATTTGTTTACACATTCATCCAAATCTCTTCATTGACAATAGACCAACCAACACATACAGGGCATTGATACAATAGAGCGATACCAAACCAACATTTGTGCTACAACGCACATTGACTCTTTCATTCTCATTTATAATGTTCTAGTGAATAATGACTCATTGAAAGTGAAATTGAAGTGTTGTTTCTATGACAACAGGGATATTCCTTCCTTATTAACCACTAGAGTTGAATGAGTAAATATACCTTTCTCGTCTCTTTTCATTAGCAACATATGCAATTATTGGCATGTCTTAGTAACTGTAGTCACAGAAAAAAATGATTGGACTTCAATTATGTAGATATACATTTACCGACATTTTTGAGATAATTTGACTTACATAATGATTGTTACATCACACTTTTTTGTTACATCACAATTTATTTTATATTTCTCGATGAGAACAAATAACATTCTGTTCCATCAATACCATCATTTGATATTCCCTACTGATATTGATAGCAGTAGGCATGTCAGACTTCTCAATTGATAATGCTCAGCTGATATGATGATTTCACAACGTCACCGGTAACCTCAGGTGATTGGTCAATAAGCACGAATAATGCAGCGTTTTCGGTAATGTGTGGTTCATGTACATCTTGACATTGATAAATGGTGAAAACAAGGCACAGCTTTTGGAGACGGAGAGGTGACTGACAGCTTTTAATGGCCACAGCAGCAGTCAGTGTGCCAGTTGGGGAGTGAAATCAAGCGTTAATCTGTGTTTGCAAAGGTTATGTCCCCATTTCTTAGGCACACAAGACAACTGACACTGTCATTTCCTTTACTGCTTGACTGAACGTATACCTACACATTTATAAATGTGAATATACACGGTGCACTGACTAATACATTCTGTGGCCAGTCAGCAATATGTCAAATAAGAGATTATCTTGGTTAAATTTCATGACACCTTATATGACATGACAATTATATAATGAGATGAGTTAATGTTGTGTATTGTTGTATATTGAATTGTATATTGAATACAAATTATTCTCAATGAAGCCAAAATAAAATTCCCTTTAGGAGACATTTAGGATAACTAATCAAACACGTCAGTATTTGCAGTTATGCATTTTTATACTGTGTGGGTTGTTATAACATTTCCATATTGATAGTAAGGTGGCTCCCGAGTAGACATTGACCAAAAAATAAGATGTCTCACTTGTGTATAAACTGGTAAACATGCAGGCGGGAACACAAGCCTGTTCTGTGTGATAAATATTCAGGTGTTGATGACTGCATGAGATAACAAGCGTGTCTTCAGAGGTTATCAGGGAGGCTGCCACATTTAGATATATTTTATCAGAGACTATCTGGTCCGGCGAGTGGCTAGCGCAGAAATCAAATGTGGAGATTTCCCCAAGAATGACTCAAGATTGCACTTAGTTACAATTGATCTCTATACGTAACCTTTTTGAAAAGAGATTGGAATAATGATTTAAAATTGTCCGTGCTTTAAAATGTTAAGAGAGCATTTGGAAATGCAAACATAAAAAAGGAGCAATGTGCGTTTATGTTGAGAGATTGTCTGGCTTTTTTAAATGAAAGAAATGTCAATTATGCCATATCAAATAATGTCATCGACATCAATATCCCATATTGTATATCAATAAATTGCACGCAAAAGACCCAAAGGTTGAATGATAAAGCATATTAAATTACCCAGAATCATTTTCAATAAATGCCATTTGTATACCGCTCCTGGTTTTATTAATAAAAGTGAAGATTCCTGCCAAGGATATACTGGTCTCGGTAAATAGGTGGATGAAGTACAGATAAATATAATATTGTCTTTAACCTACACTTGGTGATTGAATAAAATTACAATTAATTAAACACACTACTCCCAATATCCCAGATTTATACCATACCTTTTTGGCAATTAAGCCTTTGAAGGTGGAACCTCTTTTGAAAAAAGGCTTTTAGATTAATCATATTATCTGCAGGTTCTGAAACAAGAATGCTTCTTGACCTCCCCTTCCATAAGAATCCATTATCTTAAACTATCACAGTAATCCAGGCTTTGGGAGGAGAGAGAGGGAGGCAAGAATCAAGCCTAATAGATAGCAAATAAGATTAATCTATGATCTAAGTGCCGATTACACTTGGACCTGCCCTTGAACACTCGGGTGTAACCTTGAGATCTGCATCCACTTCCCGGCCACCAATTGGATTGAAAGGCCCTTAAGGGCCTTGGGTTAGCGGAGGGGCACTTTGCCAGGACCTTACCCTTCAGAGATCAGAGGCCAAGCAGTTTAACCCTTACAAAACCAAAGGTGTTAAATATCGCAGGTAATGGTGGGCTATAACAAATCTATAAAATGCATTCATTGGTGAACTTGGTGATGCTGCAGATGTGAGTAGTTGGTAGCAGCATATTATTTATGAATACTGTAGTATCGATATAATATCAATGACAGGATACAGCGTGAAGGTGTCTAAAGCTCAGGTATAGCAATGGATATTCTTTATTATTTCACATAATCTCTATTTTTCCATACAATTTTCAAGAGTAGTAAAACCTATTTTTTTTAATGAGTTTTACCATTTTATGAGGACACTTTACAAAATCCTAACCAGTACGCGTTTGATATTTTGTAATCTTATAATATTCATGAAGAATGTATATTTCTTCTTCCATTCTAAATAATTGTTCCATGATGGACTGAGCACACGTTTAACATATGGCGATCAATATATAGGTCTTTAACTCAAGGTTCAGATCCCCAACACGTAGGAACCTTAGACAAACACAGACTTGGCGGATCGATGCTCCCCTTAGTTTGACTCCGAGGCTGACTATTTGATTAATCTGCCGGGGCAGCCGGGGAAGAGAGACCAGGCATACAACAGCTGATAGTTTCATGCCATTAGGATAGATAGAGTAATGAAATTTCATTTAATTTGTCAGGGAGAAAGTGCTAATGTTAAAAAGCTTTTGGGTAATAAAAAAAAAAAAAAAGTCTTGAAAGACGTGAGCGAAAGCCTTAAGTAATGACTCTTTGTATCTTGGGCCCTGGTGGTGGAATATTTACATTATTGTCACGGAGGTCCAGAGTGTAATTAAATCAGGGAGGTAGGTAAGCTCTTTATTCCACGATTTGTCTATCCTTTTTGAGAAAGAAAAAAAGGGAATATGTGGATAAAGCCACTTTTCCTTATGATGGAATTGCTATGAAGCAGCGTCACAGGGCACAGCCTGAGTGAGTCATCGTTATTTTACAGCATATTAAGTGTGTGTCACCTTTACCCATTTGAACCAAAATGTGTCCAGGGGGAAATACCCTTTGACAATGCCAGATTAGCTTCAGCATGAAGCTAAGCAACCTGCATATTTAACACTGTACGTTATTATCAAGGTTCAGTTACATTATTTGAAACAGTTTGTTTACCGTCATCCTCTTAGTGATAATAATCATATAGGTCATATTTGGAAAACGATAAACGGAACTGTGATTATCATATGTAGTATCTACACAAAGTTAGAGTAACCTTCGCTATTCTAACACGCTCAAAGACTGTAATAGACAAAGAGAAAATAGATGGAGAGAGGAAGTGACTCTGAAAGCTGACATAGTACAATATGTATGACATCGGCAGCCCGGGGTGAACTAAACACTGTTGCAGTTTACACTCCAAGGGTAAAGGCTTCATGATGGTGGTAAAAAAAAAGGTCTTAAGAACAAAATAATCATAAATCGGGCGAGCAATGTGTTGCATCTGACATCTCTATCAGGATACATCAGCATCCTTTCCCCCCCGCCCGCCATCCCAGCCTCTCCAAGACGGATGCGTTAAAGGGCCTGGAAAAACGCGTCTGACCGCTGGCTTACTCTAATGAATAACTCCCACTTTAGGTCCTGCAATGTAAGCAGAAAAAATCCACCTTGCAGGCTGCGGCTGCGTCGCCATGAATCTAACCCGACAGCCGACATAATATAAAGGCGACAACACTTGTATGACTTCCATTTTCTTTGCTTTCTATTGATTTTCAGTTAATAACGGAGGGAAATACTAAACGTCTGCGCTGAGTACCTAATAAATCCTGTCTGAGCTTTTTTTATTGAGGAGAATTTAATAAAAGCAGTGTGCTAGGCATGGGGATTTGTCTCCAGTGAGGGAAGAACAAAATGGGGATGGGGGGGGGGATGAGTGTGGAAGGGTAAATCCAAAGGCTAAATAGTCATTCATTATGTTTACATCTTCCACCACCATAACCATGGCAATTTATCCGAAGAAAGCAGAAACTCTTTATTTTAAACAGTTATGAATTGAATGTGATTAAAAAGAGAATAATACATATTATTTTTATTTGATGACCTCCGAGAAGGTAGTTCAACCAAACTGTCATTAAACAAGGCTGCTAATGTATTCACATGCACAACATATAACATATATTTTTCAATTCCTGGAGGCTTTCAATGATAGAGATAACAGTATTATACACAAAATGTAACTAATGACACGCAAACAAAGAGATGGTAGGTACAGCATCCACCCCCAGGGGAGAACAGTGTCCACTAATGCATTATTTTCTGTTTAAAAAGGCTGTTAATTTGCATCAAACCACAACAATTGTCTCCATATTTCTTGATAAATGAGCATCACCCCCAGGAAATAACTAATCAAGATAGGTTCCATGAAAGCTAAAAGTCTCTATAACAGCTAATTGGGGTCCATTATTAAATTGTTGGATCTGGTATACAGATTTCACCCATGCAAAGAACAAATAGATACTAATAAAAGACAAAGTGGGCACAAACATGGACATGCAAATACAATGTTCATACTTTCTGTTGTATGACAGAATATTTATATATATTTTTATATATTTTGTTGCAGAGGAGACAACAATATGCTATTATAGGGTTGGGAACTTCCCTATAAGTCGTTTTTTAAAGACGATACAAAGATGAAGTGTTTTGTTTTTCTTCAGTATTTGGAAGCTGTTGGATTCAGCTGGAGGTTACTAAATGTTTCCTGGCCCATGCTCAGACAGTTTGTTAAAGTACTTTCTATCTGTACCCACAGCCTTTTTTCTTTCTATGAGAAAAGCCACTTGGGGTCAAGCCGTTAAAGGGCTACCTACGGGCTACTCAAAGTGGTTATGTTTCTCACAATTGAAACCTACAGATGAAGATTAGCACACAATTGATTTCAGAAAAGGCGGAAACCTAGTATAGGGACATGATAACCTGTACAGGTCACACGCCGAAGAATGAACAAACGAGGGAAAACATTTAAACGTACTAATGCTCTTCCAGAGTGGAGTCGAACGTTGTGGTGTTCAGATTACATTGTTAATCAGTTGTAATCTTTTAAATTTGAACAATGCATTGGCCAAAAAAAACACGTTCGCACATCTAATTTACGGCATGCATCCTGTAATCTGTAAACTCCTCCTATGAAGATAGTAACGCTAAAAATCGTACTACACCCCACTGCAACTGTGTGAACATTGTTAAACTGTCGCCGTAAGACAACGAGTTTCGTTCACCTTGGTAACACTGAGTTCAAACTTATTCTTCAGCCCAGCAACAATAGATCATGTGATCTGTGCCGAGACATCCCAGTCAAGTAATTGAGTCATTTTAATAATCTAGGGTATAAACACAAAGTACATCCGTTTACAGGACCTGAAAACATATGGTAATTAACTTTTACTGCATTGATATATTACTGTCCTCCCTCATGTCTCTCACCCAGTTACCACCACCCTAACCCAGTCATCTCCAACTAACCGTCACCTCCACCCTAACACGGTCACCACCCCCC
>JAOPJJ010000141.1:11774697-11786343 GCA_027122795.1 Enchelyopus cimbrius
AGTGTGATGTGGAGGGCCCGCCCCGGGGATGAAGTTCTGTGTGGGGGCGGAGGAGTGGAGAGCTGCCCCTAACCCCCTTGCAGGACAAGGGAAGGAAACAGATCAATACTAGTCGGGGAAATAAGGTAGAAAAGGTTATTTAGTTGACATTGATCCGTTGTAGCAGCAGCAGAGCTTGGCCCGCCCTCTCTTTTGTTAACCTCCGAGCCCGAGTGGACTCAAACGACGGGGGGAGTCGACTTAACGGCTGTAAATTATGGATCGAACCAGGTCACGGTACCTCTGTCACTGCGGGGGTCGCGTAGGGTGGCTACTGTTTGGAGAAGGAAAGAAAAAATGTACACAACACCAGGCAGACTGATGACAGATCTGCATACAGGATGGATGGATGGATGGATGGGTGGATTGATGGAGAGGTGGGCAGGGTGAATGGGTGGATGGATGGATGGAGAGGTTGGGTGGATGGATGGATGGATGGAGAGGAGGGGTGGATGGATGGAGAGGTGGGGTGGATGTATGGATGGAGAGGTGGGGTGGGTGGATGGATGGATGGATGGATAGAGAGTTGGGGTGGATGGATGGCTGGCTGGCTGGATGGATGGAGAGAGGCATGGAAGCAGTCTTTTAATGGGTGATGAGCCATTAGGTGTGCCATTTGTCCAATGGTTCCTTCTGCCTGGAGGAATATATACAGAATATATGCATCGCCTGGAAGCCTTTATGTGCGTCACAGAGGGAGGGGGGTGGGGACCTTGTGGGTTCCAGAGCAAATAACCGTTGAATTTGGTGTTAATTGCGGGCATTTAACGGGAGACCCTGGAGGGTTTCCCTCGCTAAAATAAATAGCGGAAGAGTAACGTTTATTTTTCTTATACGAAATCAATGACATGTCTTAGACCATGTTTGAGTGAAGCGACTACCAGGTCGTTTAATAGTATGTAAGGTATACAGTGTTTCCCCTAGATTTTTTTGTAGCAGTGGTGCTGTGAGTTGGTAACCTAGCAACGCTAGGGGGGTCCGGGGCACGCCCCCCGGAAGAACATTTTGAAAAATAACCCTTTAAATGGTTACCTCTGGTGAGATCTTTTTGGGAAAAATGTACACATTGAGCTTCCAAATATGACATAACAAGTACCTTGACAGAGTCAAGGTATCTGCTGAGACCAGATCATTGTGCAAATTTGCCTTGAACTTGGCAAATTACAATTTAAAAAAAATTTTCAGTGGCGCTGACAATTCAGTGCATATAGGGGAAACACTGAGTATATATATATATACATTTTATCTAACAAATTTATAGTATATGTGGTGCAATGACATTGGCTTTTCCAACACTGTCACATCTCAACTGAGTAAAAAGTTTGAATGATATGCAATAAAACCACAAAGCTATCTTTTCTTTTTGAGACCGTGGCCATAGCCCGGCGATGCCTGGCTGTGACCCAGCAGAGTGTCCGGACATCCATCATATATTGATGTCTTAGTATGTGAACATGGCATAGACCTGATACACCGGATGCAAAAACAGTTTGTTGCAACCATATGCCAGTAGTTGTAATCGCTTTCTTACCACCCTGCCAAATGTTGGCCTTTGCCAACAAGGGCCACATGCTTCAACAAAGGAGAGCCTGGCAACTGGTCAAGCAATGATTTTGTAATTTAGCCCGTGTGAAAGAGAGAAAACATCTTGGTGGAGCATAATTGAAAAGTGCATGTTTGAGTCGCGTTGCAGCGCTTTAAGTCCTTTCTTTTTTTTCAATGTTTCATTCTTGTTTTCCCTCTTTCTATATTTCCTTCTTTCTTTTCTTCTATCTGGCGGGCCACGGGGCTCTGAGTGCTGACCCCGCTAGCCTCGCTGTTGGTTCTATTCAACTTTTAAGGTATTGCAATTTAAAGATGTGGGGCTTTTTTTCTCACCGGCTGCACTAATATACAAAGCCTCTTTCCCTCAGTCGGCTGGGCTTCTAAATAAACATACATTGCATTCTCCGGTTCACAACCTTTCCACAAGCCCTCAGCATGTGCTTTAATAGAAACATTAAATTGTGCTCCTACTAAAAGATGTTTTTCCCCCTTGTGTCAGTCTACTGAATTTTTTATTTACTTACAAAACCCAGCACTGTTACCAGACAGAAATACAGGTTAAACGCCTCTTGTAAAACTGAAAATTCATGAATTTTTACATATGTTGCTTAGTATTGAGGGTCATGTCTCGTAAGCTTTCTTTTTGAGAGAAAAAGAAATCTTCATAATAAAAATATTTCCATGTTCATACTTGCCGGTAGAGGCACTTATAGAATTCAGTCCATTGTGTATTCCAGTGATTCATTTCCTGGGAAGGAGTGGACCCTTGGGGTGAGCGACCCCAAAGAGCTGGGAAATGTGTTTGTTTTTTTCCCTCCTCCCCCCCCCCCCCCCTTGAACTTGGCTATATCTCACTTTCTAGAGGTGTCTGTCCTCCTCACTCACCCAAGCCCAAGCCAATCTCCCTTTGTAAATAGAACTATGTTTTATAATTCCCCAGCTCTCTGAGATGACCATATCAATAATGCAGAGGCCTGTATCTGTCCGCAGCGATGAGATTATTCCTCCGATGTGGGCCGACGGTTATGGTAATAGTTTGGCAAACAATCTACTCTAGCAACAATGACCACAGATTACAGCTGTTTTCAGATTAGGGAGAGACTTCAGAGGGGGCGATGATGGATTGCTCGCTGTGAGACAAAGTCAGGCAGTTCACAGACGGCATCTCCCTTTTCCCCTCTCCACTTCGATAATGGAATTATTCCTTCAATATTCCTGCTAGAGGGTGCCCAGACTGGTGCATAGAACCACAACAGGTTTACTCTTTGTAGCATGACAGCTAGTTTTGCTAAAACGGACATAACGTTGTCAGCCTATTGAAATGAGCTTTATTGCATTTTTTTGAATTATTATTGGATGGCACTGGACATTTGAATATTTACATTTAGCCAACCATATTATCCATTTGGATAATATGTGTGTGTTGTCAAATCTAGTCACTCTCAGCACTGTGGAAAATATTGTTGTTTTGCGTTCTCTTGAATGTCTGATGTTTGGTTTAGCGGTGTCCTTGGCCTCAGACCTTCAGACTATACTGTCCCTGCTTGTTGCGCTTCTGGATGTTTCCAAACGCATAACTGTTTGTTTGCCTCATGCGCTTTTTGTATATATATATACAACGGTAAACCTCATGATTTATTAACAACGCAAATGCTGTAACACCTATTGGCTAATATGAATTTGCATATTTATTAAAAGGGAGACATTTGTGATTAATGGCATGCAGCCTTGTCACGTGTAAATGAGGAGAACAATGGTGCCATGGTGGAATCCCTGATCATGTCTGCCTTATTCTGCACTCTGCATTTCTAAACTGGGATTTTGCACCCTAGAAATTGAAGAATTCTTAAATAAATGGGCCACAGAAAAAAGCAACAGGGATAATGTCGTATGGTATTATGAACTGCAGAAATATCAAACAGTTCACCTCTTTTTTCAGAGCATAAGCATCGTTAACGTCATTGCACCAAACGACTTATCAAAGGTTTAAAGAAAATAGAGTATAATTAACAAATAATTAATTAATTTCAATCTCAGTCTTGAGACGTATAAAACAAAAAGAAAAGTGACCACATAAAAAAAATAAAAAAAATATAAAAGGGATAAAAACGACAAGGACATTGTCAGATAAGTGGAGAAGGGCAGTCATCGAGCTATTTAGAGAGACAGTAAATGGCCTTTTTACCATTCCAGCTAGAGTAGCCCTCCCTCCCCCTTTCGGGGGGATGGCATTAGAGACTGCAGACTGACATACATTTTTTATAGCTTCATAAAGTCGTCCAATGACCAGGTCACCCTTCTCATAACTAGGGAGCAGAACGTTTGAAAAAAGCCATTCATCACCATGAAAGGGCTTGCTTGTCCAAGCGCCTTCAAACATGCACACAGTCTGGCGAGAGACGCTCAGCACAAATGCTAACGTACTTCTGCCACTAATGCCAGATGACCTTCTCACATCTATTAGCGGGCCGGCTGACGCAGAGGGCAAACACGTGCCCCTCCTGTCTCCTGCAAAAGATTTCAATGACAAGAAATAAAAAATATATAATGCATGGTAATATTAGCAGCCAACAAAAGCTACATTTGCCATTTAAAAAAGGAATAATCGAGCGAGTTAGTGTCAGGTAATTTAACGTATGATACGTTTGATAGATAGCTGGCTGTAAAGCTTGGTGAATGGATTACGGGATGGACGGACGGATGGATCAACGGACAGACAGATGTATATATATTTACAAATCTACAGCATTATTAAGTCATTATTGCATAGGTGTGCATTTTTCACGCTGCAATAACTGAATAACACGACATGCCTTTTTAAAAATCTGTCCTGTTTGATTTGGAAAGCTGGAAGGACCTCCAGTGTAGACTTGGAACACCCCTCAACAGACAAACCATCAGACCACCAAAACCCATTAGTGGGCAATTAGTGACAGCTGCTGGGTTGTCAGTCTGGTAATGGCCTCAAAAGGAGCATCCGTGGAATACAAAAACTACCAGGGACTCAACGGTTTAAATCAGACACAAAGTACCATGTGGAAAAAGCTGCTCTACGGAACTAACATTGGAGAGCCTAAAGGTTATACCAAACTCTGCATTCTGGGTTGCAATTGTGGATGGGAAATCACATCAATACATAAGGATACTTTACAACAACGACTGCTACTACTGCTGCAAAAATCATGTTAGCAGACACACTTTGCATTCGGGACCCTAGCTGTTACATACTGTTTGTTTTATTTATTTCTTCTCCACCAGGTCCTTCCCTTTTTCTGGCTTCTTCTTTCAAAGGTGCTGCCAAGGCCATGAGACAACCCATGAGGTGGTGGACAGAGAGGCAAAGGGGAGAGGAGGGAGGGATGGGGAGGGTTGAAGTCGTTTAATAATTTATTTAAGAGGGAGGGAAAGAAGGCAGCCAAGGGGAACAAATAGTGTTTCTCCCAGAACCAAGCCCTCCTGACCCCCAGCCCTGCGTACCTGAAGCCCAAGCCCCATCGCATTAGCGGAATTCTTACTTGATGGCATTTTAATATTCTGCCTTGATGACTTTTTAGCAACATTTACTTTCGGAGGTCTCGAGCGCTTCCCCCCCGAGGAAATGAAACATGTCAAAACCCATTACGAAAAAATCAAAATTTAAATACCTCAGCCGCGTGCCGGTCGGTGATACACACACGATCCCTAAGCGCTCAGAGGCTGGGGCTCACAAACACTCATCTGCTTGCCGCCTCGTAATGAGTCTGTTTGATGGGTAAGCGATTTGCGGGTCACCGAGCATACGTTACAGATCCAATTTAACCCTTGATTGCTTGTACTCCGGAGGACCCGGGGAAAAATGTGTTATTGAAATTTAATACCAGATCATTTCTTCCTTCCTCCCATGCTGGGACAAAAAGGTATACTCACACAAGGTCTTCAGTGGCCCTGGTGCAGCAGAGGGAGGGGGGGGGGGGGACGTGGAAAACAAAAGCAATTTAATGCATGAAGGAAATCTTTGGCTAGTCCGGAGGTCTTGCTAAACATCTATTCAATTAGCCCATGAGGCGCTGCACTTAGTAACATCTCAATTTGGCTGCTTAGCCGTCATGTGACATTTTGGAGTATTTTTTGCTTTTCATTTGAAGGTGTAATGTTTACGTTCCACAACAATTGTAAAACCAGGATTTGTCTTCTGTACTGTTCCAAAGAATATAACTTTTTTTCCCTCATAGAAAAAACAATATATATAATTATATGTTATATATATATATATATGCTTTTTGTGTTTTTATATATATATATATGTGAATTGATATGTGAACATTTGAAATACAAGTACACCCACAACTTCATCCTAACAGTAATTGACACACTTTAACTGAATAATTGTCGACTGAATAATCGTTGACATTACATTATGACTATTTATTGTGTCTCCCAAATTAAAAGGCATCTGTTCTCCAAATGGGGCGGGTCATGTGACTCGCTGGCGAAGGGGTAATTGAGAGCTCAAACGAGCAGTCAGGAGAGCATTGAGGTTCCCTCGCAATATTTGTCATTAGACCCCACTGCGACAAGAGAATAGAGTGCACCGCACCGTTCGTGTGTAACCAAGATTTATGCTAATAGCTGCATATGCTTATTACACACACACACACACACTCTCTCAGACACACACACACACACATATATATATACTCAACTTAATAGACTGTTACATTGCTTCTTAACCCCGGCTTCTACACATGATTACTTTTTCCGATTTTTCTCCGAAACGGCATATAAACACTGGGCAACTGGTGAACGTGTCACTGAGTTTGTTTCCAGTAGCAGCGTGAGGCTCTCATAATCGTTTCGTTACTGCAGGGACTCTATCAAAAGTGTCTGCCCAAAAGATCTATTGCTATCACCATGTCTAATTCACAGTGCACAGCGTGTTGTTTGAAAAAGACCAGACCTACAGACAGGTTTGCTTTCTTTCTGTGAGGGTGCTTTACCAAACCTAGCCCTTCCTCCTCCGCAGGAATCGGAACAAGAATTAGGACTCCATTAGAACTAGATGAAGAGATACTGAGGAGGAGACTTACAAGCCAGCATCTGGCTTTGACACATTTTTTAGTTAGTCTCAGTAGAAAAATGCATTTGCTATATATGTGACTAGTTATAGAAAACAAAATGTGTATGGAAGTTCAACAAAGCAGCAAAAAGGTTGCAAGCACAAGAGAGAAGCATTGTAGTTGACTGATAGAAGACGACTTAGATGGGTTCCTGCTGGGGGAAAGTATCTAATGACAAAATAGGATCCAAAATGTCTAATTTATTTATCCTAAAAGAGACAAACATTATAAAATATATTATAAGCATGCCAATCTTCACAAGTCCTACAGCCATTATGTTTTTGAGACACATTTTATTGTAAAAATTATATTTAAGTAAGATAATATTACTTTTTGTAATATTTAAAAGGTATCTGTTGATGAGAAACAATTTATTAGATGAGTTTAATTAATGAGGTAGTGTGATTTATTCAGCCGGGAACTCTTCTGAGGTCAAAACATACATGAATAAAATTGAAGTAGTATCGTAACTTAAAGGTCCACTATGTAAGTGTGGCCATTCCTTCGCCGTTTTCTGGGTTTACAACACTGTCGTAACAACTCGTTGACAATCCTCCCCGCCCACTTCAACGCTAGCCATGAGCATTTGTTTTCAACGAAGCCTGATCGACTGATATATGATGAATACAACAATCCCCTCGCTACTCGCTGTTGATAGCTAGCCGGCTCCATGTTTGGGGGGGTGTACTGCCAATACCTTAAAGCAGTAGCGGTTTCATTGCAGAGAACCATCACGACTCTTAACTTTTACAATTAATGTAAATTAAGCTACAAAAAGGTGCATAGTTCCTCTTTAAGTTAGATTTGACCAACACAGTGTAACCTGATTTCGCTCTCTTACGTTCCAGGATGGCAGCAAATTAGTTTACAAAACTAAAGCCACTCTCATACTTGGACATTCCCACGTTCTCAATTTACAAGACTTCCACTTTTATCCACTCTTTCTTTCCCCACAATGCCCTTTTAGTGAGGTTTCTGACCAACAAATTGCTGCTAAAGGCTTGGTTTCAATGTAATACATGTAAATGTCCCTTGCAATACAGTAATGCAGATCCTTGCTCACAGTAAGAGCATTGTTCCCACGTGTCCCTTAAAGTACAAGTAGCAACTGCCTTTTTCCAACCTATCCATTTTCCAACCTGTGCCCACCTCCCTAGAGGTGGGCACATCTTATGTCTAAGACTATGAAAACACAGGATCTGGACAATAAGCCCTTCTGATTGCTTCCCTTTAATGCAAGATACTATTTGAGGCATGTTAACCATGCCAACGTTACTTAAAGGGGAACTGAATGCAACACTTAACACTTTTCTAATATAAGAGAGTACTGCTTTGTACAGGTTATGAGCAAAATATGGTCTGCAACACCAACTATATTTCCACAAATGCTTTGTAGGAAGCAGAATTGTTGTTGCAGACCTTGATTATTTAAGTGATTTTGTCCAGCCAGCCAGTGATTCAACACACCTCTGTCCCCCCATTGAGATCCTTCGTCCCCTTTTGGTTTTATTTTGTGAGAATGACCTGCGTGCTGTACATTATCCTGCTCATTACATGCCTAATTACGAAATATATAAATCATCTGAGACAAAAACTAAGTAACAATGCCAACTCCTACATGACATTTCCTTAGTTTCTACAGCAGTTGGAAATAACGCTTATAGCGATGCTCTGTTATCCATAATAGTGGTCTGCTATGCAGAAACTGCTGAATGCAATCAATTGACTAATCAGAATGGTGTGTACAACAAGGCAGTGTAATGAATGAGAATAATGTATAAACAGGTGATAGTCCATGAGTATACTACTAACCCTGGTTGTAGTGCTGGTAGATAGCCCAAAGAAACATGTGCAAGTCCTAAACTGTGTGAATGATAAACACATTGACCATTGGAAATCAATGAATACATCACACACTAACAAATGCACACACATCTGACCTCTCCACACACAAATAAAACCATAACAGATAATCACACAATCACATACCATATTTTTCAAAATTCCATTTTGTACAGAATGCTTTATCACAAAATAATTTGGAATCCCAAAAGTCTTGGTTTGACCCTGCAAATGCCTACCTGCTTAACAGATATGAACAATATAATTTGGATTCCCTAACATAACCACACCCTTTTAACATCGTAATGAGAGCAGTTGAAGGCCTTTTCCCAGAGCTTGCATTCCATCATACTTACCAGGGTTAAGAATTCAATGTAATATCCATTCAATTGTCAAAGGAGTTTTAATTTAAGCATGTGCATTTCCCCTTCAAAAAATTAAAGTTACTGAATTTATATTTGCCCTTCAGCCCTTAACATCTGGGGATACGCGTGAAAACAGGTATTCATATTATTCCATATTTCAATGTTAATGTAGACGATGTGCTGCTATGACAAGTGGCCCATGCAAGTCACAACACTAATGCAGTGTATTCCACACAAAGACTTTCTTAGCGTTATCTTATTATTTGTTTTAAAAGTCAGTTTAGACCATAGTATGTACCGTTTGTTATAAACACATTTGAGCTTATACTATAGACACACTTGTTTCTGTTGTACAACTTGCAGGATTCACTTATCAGCGATAGTAATCCATAGATAACATTGAAAAGTGAGACATATCCGGTTGTATTGGGTTATATCTTGTATGGCAGGGTACTTTGTAATAAGTATTGTCCAAACCATGGTTCTACAGAGGAACGCTGTAGCACGGCTGGTATACAACGCTTAACACACTGGACTCATAGTCATGCCGGGGATGGTGATGTAACTTTCCCGCGTAAACCTATTATGGTGCGCTAATGTCCGTTGACTAACAAATAGCCTTCGAAAAAAGAAAAAGGAAAATACTTGCATCCCCGCCCCTGCCAGCTATCACCCCACGTAGAATGTAGCTATGTGTTAATGTGTTGTTACAGTAATGTGTATGTAACGCGCTAGTAAAGTTATTATTTATGTGATTGTTTGACCATGAATAACAGTACTGGGCTGCCCCACGCAACCTTATCTGCAGCTTCTTCAGAAAGTTAGGTTACTTGTCGCGATTTCATTAGAATGAAATCTCAAAGTGAAGACACCTGACCAACGTAACAGTAGTACAACTTGAACTCGTCTGCAAGTCATGTCTGATCGCAATCGTGTTTAATACAACAACTCCCATCAAACTGCGTCTTTTGATATTGTTTCGATGGAAATACCAACATGGCAGTGGCAGGAATGACCTATCATACCTTTAAGGACACCATTTTCATAAGGACACCAGTTTCATATATCATGTTTTCCCCTATATATGATTTGGTTGGATGATTTGTGTGTGTGTATGTGTGTGTGTGTGTGTGTGTGTGTGTGAGAGAGAGAGAGATTTATGAGAGACCTTTGCTTTGTCAAGTACAGACACAACCGATGCACTCAGGATACCGGTCACAGGGGTTCAAGTCAAATTGCTGTAAATTGGCGCAAAAGTGGCCAAAATATAAACATTATCGAAACTTTAAGCTATCCTTGGTTTCATCTTAATTGACCAAGGCATTGCTTTTAGAGATAAGTACACTAGCATTTTCTGCACACCACCACACCACACACCACACACACAAACACACACATGCACAGAAAAAAGTTCTACACTGGGCATCTCCATCTGTGTCCTATGATTTCACGCTGCTAAAACGATGGCAGCTGAGCAGATTGAGGATCCAGGCCTAAACTGAGGCTGCATTATCATTTCACAAGCGAAGGACAGAGAGCGACATATGCCCACCATTGTCCTTTGGTCCCTCCAACTCAAAGTATTCATCAAAAAAGCAGCGCTCTCCCATGAGCTTACTGCCATATGCCGCTGGAAAATGTCACCAGTGAAAGTCATATTAATTCACCGGTTTGAAGGCTGCTGCATTTCATATTCATGTTTTCTAAACATACAGATTGTCTACTCGGTCTGGCTTTGCATGCTGTCCAGTAGGGAATAAATGAACTATTCGTTTCATACGTTTTCATCATATAACATTATTGTATTCACAAAAATGTGAGCTGCTTATTTTTATTTGAGGATTAATTGCTTTGTAAACACAAAGAAAATGCCAGCCATGTTTATGTTTTATCTGAATTATCGACCGTAGAATAGAGGATGGTTTCGATCTTGACTATTTCTGGTTCACTTTCATTGTATGGAAAAAATAGTCACCTTTCTAAACATACTTTAAAGGTTGTATCAGTGAGTCTGTTTACTAATTTGTTTACTAATACCATTTGTTTTTGTGTACGAAGCATAGGCTGGTGGCTGACGAGCATAGGCTGCCTACAGAGATGCACTTTTTTGAAAGCCTGCTTATGGGGCAGGCTGCTAGCGGATTATGAAGAAAGATCAGATGAATGTGATCATTTATGTTTGGGCCTGGAATCACTGATACAACCTTTAAGTCGGGCATAAACATAGTTATCTGCTATACATTGCAAATCTCAGCGTAATGTATGTAAAAAAAAAAGGATCCTACCCCACCTTTACATTTTCACAGTTAAAGATTTGGGCCACAGAGTAGCAGAGTGTGTGATTTGATAGTAAAAAAAACCTCATCTCTGACACATGCGAGAAGGGGGACGGGGGGGCCCGCGCTGTGCTGCGTGTGAGATGAATGGGCTGGGAATGTTATCGGCCGATCCCAGAACTTCCCTTGGAGCGCCGGCGTGGGTCGGAGGCTCACGTAGCGCGCCGCGCACGGGGGACCCTCGCCGTCTGCTGACAGGAAGGCTCGATTAGCCAGCCACAAAGAGGCCAATACAGAGGAGCACTTCCTCCGCCCAGGAGAGAGAGGGGGAGAGAAAGAGAGAGGGAGGGAGGGAGAGAGAGAGGGAGAGAGAGTGTGAGGGAGAGAGAGAGAGGGAGGGAGAGAGAGAGAGGGAGGGTGAGAGAGTGAGGGGGAGCGAGCGAGAGTGAGTGAGAGAGAGAGAGTGAGTGGGGGGGGGAGAGC
>JAOPJJ010000141.1:11832510-11842842 GCA_027122795.1 Enchelyopus cimbrius
TATATGGACTTTTTGGCAAATTAAGTTAAAAAGAAATAAACTCATATGAGCTTGCAGCTTATGCCTGTATCAGAACTGTGTTTCAATTATGTGACTGGTAAGGTTCATGTCCTCAAAATGTTATTAAATGAGATTTGCTTTTAATGCTGCTTTCATTACAGGAGTCAACCGGAGGTCAGTGCTTGTTTCCAGCTGGATGGATATGCATTTTATATGCGGAAGGAAACACTAGAATATGCATGACTGCTATTAACTTAGCAGTTAGTGAACCTTGCTTGTAGTTTAGCCCTATATCCAATGTGATTGAAGAGATCATGTATACAGATATGACATTATTGATAAAGTCATAAGATTATGCCCAATGAATTTAGATAATAGAAATGCTCATGCTACTGAGGCATTAATAAACACTGAATCAGTAAAATTACTGAAAAAGTGCTTGTACCATTAAATCCAAATTAACATATGGCATATTTACAAATGGGAAATAATTGCTTCATTACATAACATCCACTTTCATTTCATAACCTGTTCATTTGCTCTCCATTAGGTCGATGAGGAGTTGTGATAGATATGCATACATTTTTGTTACCAATTTGCTGTATTTTATATATATTTAATATACATTTTGTTATTTATTTTAACATAGTCTATGGTAACAGAAGGGTTAAGTAATTAGCTAATAAGGGCAAGCAAGATTAATCAATTTAAACTAAATGTATCCTTCAATTGTTGAATCTGTTGATCATGACATGTTGTAATTACATTATTTATATGAATAGTGTATTGACCCTAAGTAATTATAAGTCATTATTTGTTTATGTAACAAACATACACAATCTCCAACACTAAAGTTTCAAATATAGTTAGTAATTTAAAGACCCATAGCACCACCTAGAGGTTCTATATGCCATGTCTAAACAAATGAAAATCACCATAGTAAGGTTATTTTCTTACTTGCTTGCATACCTTTTGTTTGTTTAAGGAAAAAAAGGGTTTGATAGTAATGTGATTCTAACCTAACTCGGTATTTAGTTAATTTGTGTTGTCATTATCTGTTTGTAAGCTTCTGAATAGGAGACAGAGAAATAGATAACTATATTAATGTACTAATAATTGATAGTTATAATAATAATTATCCTTACGTGAAGGGCATGACACAATGTGCCTTCAATGTAGTCACCATAGTATTATTGAAATGCACACTCCTGGTCAGCAGGTGGCGCTAGCGCGTCTTTACTTGTATTGCAGCTTTAGAGGAAGAATGCTAACGCTCATGCCCGGCAAAATACTACCAGCGCAGCTATTATCAGCAGAATTGTCGCAGTCGTTGATGCAGTCTCAATAGTCAAATAATATACACGGGTAGAAATGTTTAACGGCTTGACTGAAACTGTTCTCAAGTATGTGTAAGTATTAACAGGCAGGACCAAAGAAAATGTAGTGTTGTGCTGTTGGTAGGTAGCTCGCTGTAACTTCAGTCAACACGGGGCGTTTAGGAAGGTGTTGGGTGTCCCTCGTCTCAACTGGTAACCCTACTTCAAACGGTTCATCAATATACGTTTTGTCAATAATATGTCCAGCATGGTTGTTTTTCAAGATGATATTACATCGTAAACACTAGTTTTGGCCGTTTTTGAGGGGACATATTTCTTTAGACCCCAACCGTGTTGTATACAAAGATCTACCGGTTCATGTTTGGGGGCTTGCTAAAAATAGGGACTCGGTACTTTAATCTTACCAAGTCAAGTCATTTTATTTGTATGGCACATTTAAACGAACAAACAGTTGACCCAAAGTGCTTTACAGGTTACAGCAGGGGAGGCAGAAGCAATATGCCTTGAAAATACATAGACCGGTGTGCTAGACTCCATTAAATGTAACATAAAATAAAACACATTTTATAAAGATACAATTTAAAAAGGTAAAAACAAAGCATTAACATACATTAAAAGCTATATATATAATATATGTTTTGTTTGTCTTTTAATGTATATATATATATATATATAACCAGTAGAGCTAATAGTTGAAACACCATTTATTGATTAAAATGTGCCCCTCATCTGATTTAATTGTGATAAACTCCCCTATGTAGTTATTAAAGGGATATTTTGGACATTGGACCTCATTTCCAAATGAGCCAGGCTTTTATTTATCCTTGTAGACGTTTTCAACGCATTTCATTCAGTTATTCTAGTTGGGTTAGTTCTCTGGTGCTAGGCTAGCGTAAGTGAACGGACAGCACCAGCCTGCCAATAAAAACGGTTTTTCCCTGTTTTTATTGCCCTCTACACAGCACCAGCGAACTAACCCAACTAGAAGAACTGAATGAAATGTGTTGAAAACGTTGATGAATAAAACCCTGGCTCACTTGGAAAATAGGTCATGTCCAACATTCCGAAATATCCCTTCAAGGTGGGCTCACATTAATGACTGACTAACGACTAGCGAAATGTAACCATCCCTGATGTTCCTGCTCACATCAGTTTGGTTTAATTCTAATGTTCACTGTTTGTTGACTGTCACCGTCCCTTTCCATACCATCATAAATGTCTGCTATACGTTACTTGGCGGCTGATTTGGGTCGTAGTGCCATAGAAACATCTGTTTCAAAGCAGTCCACTGTGGGTCAGAAGGTGCAACAAGGCTTTTCTACGCCAAACAATTCAGAATATGGAACATTCTTAATACAATGCAATCCACAGGAATTTTACCAGATTTAAGGTGCATTACATAAAACAGGCCACACAAAATCGTCCCTAATTACATCCCGTACCCTGTGCCCTCCAATCTATTCACCTGTATAAAGCTTCTTATAAATCATGCACCTTTTACAGTCCCTTAAGGCTATAGGTTTGAAGGATGCGGCGGGCTGAACCAACTCCCCAGGCCTTTCAGGCTCCCGTGGACGTCCACGCAAGTGCTGATGGCCAGGTGTACATGTTCAGGAGAAGGCATGCAGAGTTGGCCCGATGTTCATCATCAGAGGAGGAGGACGGGTGTGAGGACCTCAACGTCCTGGAGCTCCGTCCGCTGGTCTACTCTCAGCCGGACCGAGTGGAGCGTGTTCACCTTTTGGAGCGAGAGGTGCTTGAGGGGGACAATCTCAACAAGCTCGCGCTCCAGTACCGTTGTAAGGTAGGGTCAAAGTTACTATCGATGTTCTTTTGTCACTTAGCTTATTTCTAGCCCCATGTGTGGCCCAATGCATATACTGCAACTTGCCCTGGGTATATGACACCCAGTACTATTCACAAAGTCACAAATTGGTGTAGGGGGTTATTTCACTAACTTTCCTTGCGTTAACATTGAAAGTTGACTTTCTACATTCAAATATATAACAGGTAGCTGACATCAAGAGTGTGAACAGCCTTCTTCACGAGCAAGATCTGTTTGCATTGAAATCCATCAAGATCCCAATCCAAAAGCACAGTTTGTCAACGGAGCCCGACATGGAACCGACCCAACCTGGGAAGGAAATCTCAAGTAAGTCGTCGTCCACCTCACCACCACATCGGGACGCAAAGAAACAGGCTGAGCACTGCCTACAGGAGGTCACAGACTTCTTCAAAGACGTGGACCAGGACATTGAGAAACTAATTCAGAGCACCGACGACCGAGGGGACATTTTCCGGGGTGCCTCATCCGATTTGTCGCAGGGCGTCAGAGGGCGGTGCGTGGCGGCAGAGGGTCACGACGACGCCTGGGGCCTCCAGTGGTGGAATGTGGTGGTGGCCATGCTGCTGATTGGGGTGGCCCTGCCCATATTCTACTTGGTTTATTTCAAAACCAAAGCAAGTATTGAGGTGACGGCTCCGGGGGACAGTACCAGCGACATGGCCAACACGTCCGCCGACAGCGGAGGGCCCAGTCTCGTGGCCACAGGAGTCCCCCATTCTCCTGAGGATGAAGGGTGAGGTGCAGTAGTGAGGCAGATGGACGCTAACACCAGGGCACTGCTTTCAGTCAGTGCACACATGTGGACAAGATGAGATTATTTATGTAAGTGCAAGTTATCACCGCCCAACCATATCTTGTGCCTTCATTGGTCCGTTTTTGATCATCGTGGTTTTGCAGCTTGATGCTATAACAAGAGCCTGTTGCTGTGTATGTTCTACATCCATTGTACATTGCATCATATGTGCCTTTATGGATTTTCGTACTGCACTTTTCTGCACTGCCAATTGTGTCATTTTTTGACAAAGTACATGCAATATGTCCCTGAAAGCGATCAGTTGTTTGTTATGATATTGAGGTTATCCTTTAATTTGGGCGTTGCAGATTGGGAGTCTTATTTTTTATTTTTTTTAGTGCCTTCAATCCTTTCAGATGAATAAAAGTAGAAAGTAATTATTGTAATATATTACAAGAAAAGTCCTTTTACAAAGTATTTTTCAATATTAATTAATATTATTTAAAAAAAATAAAATGTTGTCATTGTATTTGGTCATTGTAATTTAATATTAGTTTATTTATAGTAGAACATGTGAAGTTGTACATTTTTGGACAATTTTCTTATTTTAAAAATTCGTATATTCAGCTGCTGTCTTTTTAGTTTTTCATAACAGTACCGCTAATGTCCGCTAGATGGCAGCAAAAGACATTGCACCATGCAAAGGTTTTAGCTGAATATTGTATTGACCGGCCTTCCAGTCTGTTTTACACTTCCAATCTGAAGATACAGATTAAATCACCCCCATCATTGAATGTGGATATGTCTCGAGAAATGCAGGTGCAGCTCATTAAAAGTGTTGTCCTTATTTCCAATAACTACTTTTTTTTTGACATCAAAATCAAGGGTAGTCCCAATAATAACGAAACATGTGTTTAATACGGCCACCTGTTCTATGTAATTGGATATAATAAATGAGTTACTTTGTTCTTAAAGATGGCTTTAAAGAATGAGTAATCTTCTTCAAAGAAACAAAACAAAAAAACGTTAAAAAAAAGAAGACAAAATCTCGATATGTAACATGGTTGTGGTAGTTGGGCGTTAAGATGTTGTAGTTGTACTACATTGAATGTAAAGGCTATTGCAGGATAGCGGGCTGTGGGTCCTCAGCGCTGGGAAGTGCAAGCCGGAGTAGTGTTTATAAACAACCACTCTGGATGTGTCAATCCCGTACGGTCAGGTGGTTTGTTGACAAAAGCCAGCAGCAGATCTCCTGCCTCCTAGAATTCTGAACACCCAACATCCCACCTCCCCCTCCCCATCCACATGTATCCACGTAGTAGTGCACTCTTTCATGGAAAGTTATAAACACCGCTGTACCTGGCGGAGCAGGACGTGCAGTGGCTCAGCCGAGGTATGCGCACAGGGTTCAAACCCTGCTCCAGCAGTCAGCGTTAGCCGATACCTCCGCACACCCATCTCCACGTTTGATCGCTCAAAGCCTGATGTGAACCACATTTTCCTTGAAGTAAAAAGATATATATACAGAACCGCCTCGCATTATTAACTAATAAAAGCATGACGGTGAAGAGGAGGCAGAACAGAAGGTTTGCCTTAGATGTACTGCTGCTGCGCCGTGTCTGGAGACCCCTTGTCTCCCGGCGCTCAGGAAGCCTCCTCTGATCTGGCTCCAGGCCGCCTTGCTCCGGGCATTTGGCCAGCTCCTTCTGACTCAGTCCCAACCCAGTCCTGGTACCATTACCCCCCCTCTTTCAGCCTCAAACTCTCATGAAGGCCTTGCGTTGGACCGCTTCATCGGACAACTGGCATCCGCAAAAGTAGCCTGAGGCTCGAAAACTGGGTTGCATATCTCCCCAAAAAGTGACATTCATACAGTGAAGTCAGTCATTTTACAATTTGACCCATTTATCGCTCTCCTGGAGAGGGAGAGGGGGGCTATGTTTGGGGGTTTCCCCGAAAACAGAAAAGGAGAGCATGTACAGTCAGGGTGGAGGGAAACTACAGTCAGAAAGATGCACGGCCAGTGGGCTCTGTGGCTTTAAGAACTGTGCACACTTGAGCAGCTGGCAGTGTGCCACTTGGCCAACGTAAACAGCCCTAATCCTTTTTCCAAAGAGCTTTCAACACCCATTTCTCTGGCACATTGGCCACTGACTCACTCACTCTCTCTCTGCCTATCTTTCGCTTGCTGTCTGTGTGTGTCTCTCTCTCTGTCTGACATTCCTGTGTTCCCTATAGCTTTCAGCAGGCGGCACTGTGGTCTCACAGTATACATGTGGGGTTAGTGCTGTTGATCATTATTCACTGCTAAGGTATGTGCCGTCCTTTGAATTTCCCCTGAAGCAAAACAGGTCTCAGTTTTCACCCTTTCTTCGCCGAAAAGAGAAAAGGGGGAGATTGGGTTCTCGAACCAAGCTGAAGTTGAAACACATATGTAGGGCTATTTTTTGTTCTTTTTGAAGGGGTGTTGAGAAAGGTAAACGTCTGCACTTTCTTTTGCGTCCACATATTCTCCGCCCCCACTTTTGTTTATCAGCTCTAATGGGCCTCGTTTGGAGTGAAGGCTATCATTAAGTTTATTATCCGTCCTCTTTTTGTGTTTATTATAATGATTCCAATGTATGAAAGATATCCCTCATGGCACTAACGGCGTATATCATACAAACTGTTTGTGCCTGCGTGCGAGTGTGTCTGTGGGGGCAGGGAGATCCAGGGTTTGATTTCCTGGGCTCCCTTGGGGATTTGGCAGACACAGGGTAATTTGTAGTGAAATTTCCAGCAGAGTCCTTTTCGCAGGTGGCTCAGAACGCTGGCAGGGTGTGGCGGGAACGAGAGAAGCAATTTGCTGTCTGTGGGTTGTGAATATGAGTATTGTTACACGCCAGTGGCTCTGCATTGTGACATGACCTGCACTGTGGCCCGGCCTGGTCTGGCCTTTTTAACCTGGCAGCATCAAAGTCTGTTCTCCTCGTTTGTGGTCATGAATAAATACAATAATCAATAAATAATCAAACTGCGACAGTCAGAAACCATAGGGTTGTTATACTGTAGGTCCTGTTCTGCAGTGTTTCTTTATAAACGGGCTGGTTTGTGTGTTGGCTTCTCTTTTTGCTGCTTCAACAAACTTTTGGAAAGCAAATGCATTGAGACGGGATAATGCAACCCGAGAATGCAGCTGGGAGATCTCTGCCAGGAGAATTTGGATGTTTCACAGCCCTAGAGTGCATCCGGTCAGAGAGTCTTGCACTTGGCAATCCCTGCTGGAATAGTGAGGTATATATCTATGGCAAATGCTGCAGCGGTGCAAAACATATAAGAGGGGTGCATGATGTGAATTTTAATTGTGAAATTTCAGTGAAAAATTGACTGAAGCATGGCTCTCAATGTGCGAAGATGATAATGAAGAAGATAATATCGGTGTAAACAATGGGCCCTGTACAGTAACTAAATTGTAAGGCCACATTATGTTCATACGGTGATATCTTCGTAGACACACAGACAAACGTATGTACATTTGGACTCTCAATCGGAAAGCCAGCCGATCAGTCAGTGAGACAGACAAGTAGGCATACAGACAGACATTTTGGTATACAGGGCGCACAGACAGTGAGACATACAGTGACAGACCTACAGTGAGACAGGCGAACAGATGGTGAGACAGACCTACAGTGAGACAGGCAGACAGACAGTCAAATAGACATGCAGACAGGTAACAGTTAGACAGCCAAGCAGACCTACAGGGAGACAGTGACAGACCTACAGTGAGACAGGCAGGCAGACAGACAGTGAGATAGGCTGACAGACATGCAGACAAACAGACAGTGAGACAGACGGACAGACTCAGAGGTTCTGTTGACATGACGTGTCAGCTGTGGGGACCAGAAGGGGACCCAAGGGCTCTGTTTCCAACCCCCACTGCAGCCGACGTAAACCAATTGTGCCGCACCTGCTTTACATTCCAGCCCCATCTCTGGGGTCCTTCACATAACAGCCGCTCCACACAAACCGCACCGCCCAAATTCTGTCATAAAATGTTAGCACCTATTCAAGAAATACTTCCCTTTAACAACGTAACACCACTCTGTATGCTTTCAGTCGAATGAGTTATAATTTCATCCAATAAACCGTTACTTGATTTAGTGGTGTGTTTTTTTGGTCATAAGGTGTGTGGAGTTGAGTTTTTTATATTGTCCATGCTGTTGCGTTTTGACTTTCCGAAACCAAACTTCAACCGAGTGTCCAAACGTATTCTCCAGGAGGTGGAAGTGTTTACCGGACTGTTTTCGCCCAGCGTGAGCACCGGCCTCCTGGTCTCTTGATCCGCTCTGTGCTTGAGAACAGCTGCGTCAGGCCAGGTGCAGGCCAGCTCAAGCCCAGTTTAAGAAGTTGGTTCAACAACAATATACTAGCCTCACCACTTATGGTGGAAGAAGCAGAGGGCCACTGGGCAGCTGCTAGAGATTTGATCGTTAGTTGTTATTGACTAGGGCTGATCCATGGCCTTCTGGACAGTGGAATCTACAGTAGAGTTTAGAATACTTAATGTACATACAGAATTTCTCAAATGATTCCCTCATCTGTTACTTCATTAATTGTGTTTTCCCTGCAGTAATAAGCAGCTGTTAGGCCAACACAAGCTCTGGGCTAGCTCTACAATCAATATTATGAGTATTTTATGTCTCACAGATCTTGTCTTTACTAGATGTTATTGTGCTTGTGTGTTTACTCGCTAGAGGTGCTTACAATTGTGTGCATGTCCATGCAAAGGTTCTTGTGATCATTTACCATCATCACCATCATCTTCAAAGCAAAGATAACCAAAGACTAGCAATGTATTGCATCATCAGATTGGCAGACAAACTGGGCTTTAGGTAAAAATAGGGTTTAAGGCTCTCGAATCACATGAAAAAGCTGTTCTTGAGAGCTGGGGTTAGTTTACAATTAGGATGTAAAAAATGTATTCTATAATAACTTAATTTGGTATTCTAATGAGAGTATTCTGCTGTAGTTATGGGTTCCATCATTGGTGAGGTGTCATTTTATTATTTTATCATATTTTCAAAATGATTTAATACAATTCCAGACAGCAGCAAATGCCCCCAATTTAATCAAGACAAGCCTTTATTTAGGCCTGTATATTCATTGGATTACCATTGTTGGATCTGTGAAGACATAATTTGGCCAGAAATGCTAATGTTCGCCTGAGCAAACCCATTATCCTGAAAGATTGTTCTTGGAAATTCTGTGCAGACTGTAATAACCTCTGCACAACAGAGATCCCATGTAAAACCTGGGCTTGGGTTTTCTGCATTTACTTGCCTTGGCAGCATTTCCATATAAACACTATCTTGCCAGTTATGATGTAGTGGATACCTCCTTTAAAATCAACATTCAAAATCGTTTAGTCAACAAAATAACATGGCAATGTCATTATAGATGAACCAAAGAGTAAAGGCTAAAATAACTACAAAATGACTGTATAAATCCCTCCACACATGGAAGGAAGTCCTTTTCATTTGACCTTTCTCTGTGCTCGCTGCACCGTGTAGCAGGGCCTCAGAGCCTACACTTGTGTTCACCAGAGCCACACACAAGTTATCATCGTGTGTAAAGGGAAAAACAACATAGACTTTCGGAATTCAAAAAACGTGTTTCGTCGAACCCCGTATCCTTTTGAATACAATGGAATAGCTTGCAGAGTGCTGTAGTATAGCTACCGTATTGTATATTTATGGCTAGGTTTGGTTTTGTTCATGTGTGTTACGCTTAAGAAAACATATAAATTGGGTACAATGTATGAAAGAGGTAGGTAGGTGAGGTCGAAATTGAAAAAAGACTTGATAACAAAACTGCAGAGAATCAACTTTATTCTTAACAATATATTTTATTTAGTTGGCAAACTATGAAGTCGACTGCGTTCACCTTATCTCTCTCGTTGACAAACTGCATGAGCGCTTTGTATAGCACTTTCGACTGGGCGAGAATGAGTGAGGATTGAATGAGAGAGGGACATACGGACCAAGGGAGAGAGAGAGAGAGAGAGAGACTGGGGGACAGGGGAGAGGGTGAGGAGTGAGTGAGAGAGATACGAGACAGAGGGATAGCAGGAGAGAGAGAGGTGGGGGAGAGAGTGATGAGGTACCCCCTGTAACAGGGGCCTCTTCTTTGTCACCATCTGGTTTACTTTGACACCCAAGAGGCTGGCGAGGTGTCCTGTGAGCCCCATCAGGTGGGCTTTTTGAAGCCCCTCTCAGCACTCCCATGAGTGGGTGAGAACAGCCTTCTACAGATAAGGGTATGGGGAGAGAAAGACCCCTGGAAAGTACAGGTCACTATATCTCTTCACTCGCTCCCTATTGTGTGTGTGTGTGTGTGTGTGTGTGTGTGTGTGTGTGTGTGTGTGTGTGTGTGTGTGT
>JAOPJJ010000141.1:11842988-11854727 GCA_027122795.1 Enchelyopus cimbrius
TGTGTGTGTGTGTGTGTGTGTGTGTGTGTGTGTGTGTGTGTGTGTGTGTGTGTGTGTGTCTCCCTCCATTGCTCTGAGAGGGCAATGAGGCAGAATCAGACCCAAGAGGATCTCGTCATTGCGGAGATAGTTGCGGTTGCCTAGCAACCCATTCGCTCATTCCTAGACAACATGAAAACAGCAACGGCAGTCTCAACGTAAATCTATGACATTATTTTGTCATTGATACATTGTTGTGTTTATTTCTTGAATATCTTAACCTTTTTCTTGGTGTGCTTGTTAAATAAAATAGTACCGTAATGAATATGAATAAGGATATTACTCTAAGGAAACTTTCTTTCTCTATTTTAGATGCGGCTCACAAAGTGGAAATGAGCAGAGGAAATTGCTGTAATGAGATATTCCAAAACTAAAGCAGCAGATTTGAATGTACAACTGACCAGTAAATATTCATTTGTACTACACTGAGCTCTTTGCTGTGTGCGCGGCACTTTAAACTCCCCCTCCCCAGCAACCAGTGGTAACCAGCCTGAACTCCTTGCAGCCATGTTAAGACAAATTACCTTCTTCCTGCTAGACACCTCAGAGTAGGAACGTCAATACTGCAGGTGCAGCTCAGTCTAAAAAGGTTTTGTTTAAACTTGTCAGCTTGGAATGGAGATTTTTTTAAGAAACATCCATTCTCCGGGCCCCGGGGAGGAGAGGTTGACACATGAAGTTCCCGCAGATTTCTTTCAGGGTCACATTTGGGTGGGAACAAATATTGTACGATGTTGGAGATTTCAATGCCAGTTTTTCATCCTTTTTAGGTTAGAGCCCAGTGTGCTAGCTCTATTTGAGCAGTAGAATTGACGTTCAGTCATCTCTTTTATTTACCTTCAAAGAAGCTTGAAATATCCACTAACTAATCAAAGTTTAACATTGCATTAGTTTAAAAGATCAATGCAGCAAGCATAATTGATTATAATTTGAGTGGATTTTTAAACTGTATATTCATGGGAAAAACATTTCCTGTGGAAACGTTTCGACCTGCACTGTCACTTTTTCCCCTGCAGCCACTTTGTTTAAACTTATTTGTCGCTCTTGCACTGGGGAATTTTCTCTGTAAATCAATTTGGTATATGAAGGAAAAAGGCGAGAAAATCAAATTTTAAACCAAAGCGATTGCTGCAGCGAAAAAGTTACAATGTAAAATAGAAAAATGGTGTGTGTGCATGTGTGTTTGTGCATGTGTGTGGGCGGGTGTTTGTGCATGTGTGTGGGTGGGTGTTCGTGCATGTGTGTGGGTGAGTATGTGTGTTGTCTTTAAGGCATTATTATGCTTATTCACCGTTCCACTTTTTAATAATTGCCATCTTACCATTCCAAGTAAACTCATGGATATAACATGTACATGCAGTTTGGCCTTTCTAGTCCCGTTTCCCTGCAATATCCTCAGTAGAACAAGCCCAAAGATAAAGATTCCGCCAAGCAGCAGCGCAGAGACATTCCATCACGGTTTGTAATTGTTCACAGCTATTTACCGGGTCTGTTTTCTATTTGTCATGTTCACGTCTCAAACACGGCGAGGCTCTTTTATAATCAATGACACAACAGCGTTCCCTCTGGATAAGTAGAGCAGCTTAACCTTGAAGTCAGAGGAACGAACCGTCGCACAGGCCTGCCTGTGGTGAGACGTGCTTTTGAATGTTTACCTGTCGCGTCTGCGAGAGACCCGGGTTTGATCGCACAGCGCTAGAGGTATAGTTGCAGGCTTGTGCGTGTTTCACAGCAGCGGGTCGCACATTGTTGGAGGCTGTTGCTTTGACGTTGGGAAGTATTTAGGGACACAAGACGCTATAGGAAGCAAGGCAAAGCTTGGATAGCGATAGATTGTTCCTGCTCATTACGTGATCAATTCATGTTGCTGTCAAAGTGGAAGGTGTTGGAATATGGTATTATTGCAGCCCATCATGTTTGACCAATTGTCAAACATCATTTAATTCCCCAGTGTGACTGTGTCTCTGTGGGAACAGTGGGAACTGAAACACAGGGTTGGTTTGAACGGCAGGGTTCCTGACACAAACTGTGTAAGTGTAGTCCACCAAATTACAGTGCCTGAGCATGTCTTTGGCCATGGCCATCTGAGTGAGACTTTTTCCCTGTGTGGACGTTGTGTGGGGGTTCGGTGACCACAGACATGGAGGCTTAAGTAGCCAGTAGGGGGTGCCATGAGTCCTGAGTCCCTAAGCAAACGTACTTATTGTTTTATAATGGCTTATGATGAATTGAGTTAAGCCATCAGCCTGACCATGAGCAAGCACATTACAGGGATCCTTTAAATACATTGTGCAAAGCGCTCTTTTCGGTCAGTTTTCATTCAGTCTCTCTTCATCTATTTCATTGAAGGCAAATCTGGTTGAATTTATTTGATTTGCAATTTGCTTTTACTTGTGTCGTTATATATACGTGTCTATATTTGTCTATATTTATATTAGTAAGTAAATAAATACATAAATACTACCAATACATTCACTTATGCAGACAGTGGTATATCCTCTACAAATATTGTTCTTCCTACAAGCCCAACGTTGAGACATGCATGCAAAATATAATCACATTTTTGAATGTTGTTTGGGCCTTTGTGTGAGTGTGCGTGTGTGTTTTGTGATGAGCTTCATGCTAATGCACAGCTGTGGCTGCCAGGCATTCATAACCTCTGCAGGTCTGAGCTGAAACATCTGCCTCCAGTTGCGTCCCAATTGGCCGAGCCATTACGGCATGATCGGTTTACAAACCCAGCAGCACGCTAACCCACAAGGTGTTCAGAGCCCCGGCGCACTGCGGCGTCATGGAAGACTACTTCCTGGATGGACTCGTTTTTTTTGGGGGTGCTTTTTTGGACAAAGGTTAATTAAATATGACGCAAATGATGTGAATAATCCTATCCCTGCTAAGGCACTCCTTAGCGTTGTTTTCATGGGTACTGGTGTATAGCGCTGTGGCAGAGATTCAAAACATCTCAGCAACATCCAGAGACTGTCATTCATCATGATTAATTAATCATGGGTTTATGCAAATCATTTCATGTATTTCAATGAACAAGGTCAGACTTTTCCTCTGTTGCCTTCATTTGGTTTCATGTTATTATTGTTGTCATTCAATCATGTTGGTATATGCCTTCATATTAAAAATCGTTACTGAATATTCAGTTTTTCCACCAAAAGGAAGATACAGAAGAACAAACTGAAATGTGTTTCTGGGCATTCCTGCCATCCACATCACTCATATTTGAAGGGAAACCAAAAAACAAAGGTTAGATAACCCTGTATGTTGCAGCAGCTGTTTCAATGACACCTTGGACTGAGGGAGCGCTGTTGTTGCACGATTCCATCAGTCGGTTCAGCAACACAATAGGGTTGCAAGAGACAAAAGGCACAGTGATTTGATGTACAAAAAACAAAATCACTTGACAGCAGCTCACCAAGCTGTAAAGATAGCCTTCCCCATTTCCCAGGTGTCTTATTGAAGGACGATCAATGATCTCTGCCCATTACCATTCAGCACTTGCCTGTAAGGAGTCTTCTGTGATTAGCGATAGTATATAAGGTAACAAAGGACTTAGATAATGTAGCAGTCACAAATCGATACTCCTGTGTGTGAGATGTGCAGTACGGTAAAGGTGGGTGTGTTGAATTGTACAAGGGGCAGTACATAGTGTTTTAGACACTCAATATGCAGTATATACTGAAGAACCTACAGTACGCTGTGTATATTAATTATAGTATGAGAAATACTGAGTTTTTCTTTTCTTATTCTTGAGCTTCAACCCTTGTAGTGCCAAGATAAACTGCTGTTTCCTTGCATTCTGAGTTCGTTTTTTGAAATAGATCAAACGCAACCAGTGTTGATAGGTTGAAGGTTAACCATGAACCAATTATATGTTTTTCTTTTTTCCTGAAAAAGAAGAAATTAATATTTATAAAAGGGTATAGCTCTTTTGAAAATGTACGCACATGACCTCTTGTTCTATCTTGGTGTTTGTTCAACAATTTCAGCTAAATATACAAAGATAAACCCTCTTTTAGTAGTAATCAGACTCATTTCTATGGATGTAGCCCACGTCAACAGAGGCTAATTAGCCACAGCCTTCAATGATGTGTGGTAATTCTGCAAGGATGTTTTTCTACCCTCTTGTTTACTAGTTAGCACATGATTATAACTAGTAGTCAATGATCTAAGATTTAGCAGTGTCAAAATGTGTAATACTGTTCCAATATTGCTAATCTTATTATTTGCTTCCACAGGGAAAAGCCCAGCCATGCCTGGAGGGATTGAAGGATGTTTTATTTCATTTGATACTGTTGCTCTTTCTCTAAATGTGATTTTGAGATGGTTTTAAATGTGTCATTGTGGTTTAATGAACTCTTAAAAATAGGAATCAGTCTTTATCACAGTAATATGATATGATAGATACCCAGTTAGCTTGTACAAGGCCCTTTTTGATCCATTTCATTTTACTTCCAGTGTATCGGCATAGTTGACGCACCTTTTTACAATATTTTGTAAGAGTTTGGAATTTCCCATCTGGGATTAATGGACCGCACATTAACAATAACCTCCATGACTCTGTTGCTTACAATAACAGCAGTGTTATTCCTGAAAACATATATATATATATATATATATATATATATATATAACAGCATAAGGCATATTGGAACCTGCTCTCTGACGAACTTCTCTCACTCAAGTCACTCAAGCGAGTACTAGCAAGGCATCAACAACCCAACTTGGTATGGAGCTTCAGGAGACTAAATAGAAAGCAATGTGACAAAAGGCTAGGTTTCCAAGGCAACCAGATTTTCTAAGGACACTAACGACAGTGGCTTTGTCCATTTTGCGGGGGGGGGGGGTATCCTTGCCTCAGAAAAAAGTCATTTGTCCCTTTTCACTCTCATTTCCAGGAAAGCAGCAATTGCATCCGCTTGAGCCTGTATGGGCTACCCCTCTCTCTAAAAAGACTCGTGAAAATGTTAAAACTGTGCTAAACACACATACGTCGCGACTTCGTCAACAAACCCCGGGTAAAATCTGCGACTCACATGGTGCCCATTTGACATGTGTGTTGTGTTTACGAACTCAGCCCTTCACTGCTGACGTTAGCTGAGTATTATTCAAAATGGTGACAGGGTGTTTGTCAAGTCGGGCCAAGATATATTTTTTTCCCCCTCTCCCTCTTCTTTTTCCCTCGTTGCGTCTCTTGCTCGTGCTTGTATGGAAGCCAGAATGTGGCCGCATGTGTGTGTGTGGAAGACTGTTGGAACAGAGTGGAGTATTGCAGGCGGGAGAAGGAGGACTCTGTGTGTGGCATCAGGCCTGGATGCTGCTGGGATTATCTGATGTGCTCTCTCTCTGTCTCTCTTGCTCTCTCTCGCTCTTGCTCTCTGAATTAACCGTCCGCCATAAGGACTCCGAGTTATGTTACACATTTAAAATGTTCAGTCGATTTAGTCTGGAGAACTGCATTTGCCTTTCGACAAAAATCCTCCATACAGACTAGATCCTGTCGCGATTCTTTGCGTAAACGCCAGGAGTGATCGTTTGTCATTAAGGCAGTATGATTGAACACTGGAGGATCGCGTGCTTTTGATTGGCTCTTAAAGTGAGGAGGAATGAACGACCTACAGCACTCCTGTCAGAAGCGACTGTTATTTATGTTGTGCTCTACGGGTCCAAGCTTGGCAAAACAAAAGATCATGTGGGCTGATTTGAATCATGGCGCTATGGTGTGAGTTATACACCACATGTACCGAGCAGTGTGAATATTCTACAGCGCTGTGTGGCTCCACTTGGATCGACCATTGATTTCTTCTGCTATGTGACACTGGCTGTTGGCAAAACCCAAGCTTGTCGAGACTTAACAACCTTGTTTTTTGAACCTCTCTTTTTCAAATTAATTTGTTTAGCCAGAAGATATACTTGATCCTTTTGATGAGTAAATGTGGTTAATACGTAAATCCACCTTTGTATACCAAGACATGTGGCAGTTGAAGTTTACCAGTCTTGCAGCACTTTGCAGCATTGGTTTAAGATATTGCATGCAGCATGCTACAATACAAGGTTACATAGTTTTGCCATTCATTCCATTGAAACGGTTTTCAACACTGGAAATACCCCTTACATTGTGATTTCCATCACGTGGGACTTCAATTAAAGGAAGCAAACCTTTTAAAAGACATACAGTCAGAACATGAACGCTTAGAACGGGAAAGCCATGTTGCAGAAATGCAAAAACGACCATTGAGTTACCGTCAGGAAATGATTGTCACGAAGGATCATGGATGACAGCGGTGATTGCACATTGACAGAGCGTTGACCTTGAGGCAAGGTCGGCCAGTGTATTATGAGCTGGGAACTCTTCCATCTCTCCAGTTTCTCTGAGATTCCTGCAGTCCATCAATGTCATAAGCCCATTATTGATCAGATACTGATGCCTCTCATGTTCACATTCACTTGTCTTGAGCTGAAGGCTCGTTTCCGTCTTTTCACACTGAAGCGCCGCATCAAAGTTGACGACGCAGCTCTGTTTTTTGAACAAGGATTATTACCGGTTTAAACCTTGACCGTTACTTCCAATCCTATTAAAGGTTGTATCAGCGATTCTGCAATTTGTTTACTAATTGTTTTTGTGTACAATCTCAGAGCATAGGCTGCCGTTAAAGGTTGACTTAAAGGTTGTATCAGCGATTCTGCAGCAAAAAAACATGTCTCTGTAGGCAGCCTATCCTCCGAGTGGGTTGGAGTGGCTGGTGGCTAGTGGCTTGTTTGGGGCAGCTAGCAGATCGTGAGCAAAGATCAGATGACTGTGATCATTTATGTTTCGGCCAAGATATGTATGATGTCGACGGTTGATATCGCCCAGTGATACAAACAACAAAAGTTAGAAGTACACTTTGGTCAGCTTTGTCCACTCTGACTCTTTGTTTTGATTCAAACATTGTGAAACCATCTGCAAAATCTATCAAAGTTCAGAAAACCCACACTGTATATCCAAACTACAGTATCGATGGGCTGGTTTTGAAATGTCAAGGTTGGAAATGTTACCAGACCTTCACGTTCCCCTTCCAAATTGGGTAGATTTAGACTTCTGGAGCACACAATGTACACACCCTGAAGCACTGCACTAAACAAACAGCAGCAGGAAATGACAACAAATTATACTGCGAAATGTGTGCATGTGCAACAAACGGACTCAAAACCCACACACACACCATACACACACACACAAACACACCCACAAGTACATGAACTCTTGTGCAAACAGCGACTGCGGTGCATGTGGAAATATGCATTGTACACCTCCACGGTGTACAATGCATACATCCATCTCCTTTAAAAAGGTCCAGAGCTGTGGTGTGGGTAAGGGGCTGTGTGTAGACACCACAGCGGCTCTGCAGGTTGTGTGTGCCGCCCCCCCCATCTCCCCTCAGGCCTGTTAGTTTCCCCCCTGATTGCCTCGGCGGGGTCTCATTATCGCTACAGGGACGAGGCGTGCATGATCAAACGCGTGCTATTTGCAGGGAAATTACAGAGACCATTGGTTGGCTTTATTGCCTGATTTGTTTTGTGTTTTTTTTTCTTATCACACCGGACCATGGGTACAGCGCGGCGCCGCCGCCATGTGTAGTGTAATGTGTTTAAAGCTCGGGTAATACGCTCAGGGTCCCACCCCCCACCCCTGCCGGAGCCACCCAGCCGCCAAAGAGCATGAGACAATTTAGTAAATTATCTTCTTAAACAACATGGCTCTGGATATTTTCCTCCCTGTGTCTCCTCTCTGATGGATATCGGTTTAGGAGGGATGTACGATCTCGGAGTGTAGGCTGCCTACAGAGACGTGTTTTTGACGGCCTGCTTATGGGGCGGGCAGCTAGCGGATCATGAGGAAAGATCAGATGAATGTGATCATTTATGATCATTTATGTTTAAATCGCTGATTCAACCTTTAAGGGTGGAAATAGGTTAATCGAGAGAATGTGCATTGAGATGAGGACATTTAACATGATAGCCACCCAATAAAGGAGTGTGACCTTTAGTTGAATAGTTGGATGTGCAATGTCATACATTGATGATTGTGTTGCTAAGTGTGTGTGTACAGCCTATTCTGATGTTGTGGAATTACGTATTGGACAAAGAAGGAAAAAAACTATGGTGGGTTCAAACTACTCAACATTTAAGTACCTTTGTTCAAACCATTTGATCATGAAATATCAAAAACTGTTTGGTCTAGTTATCATGACGCATGTTAAGTTCCAAATCATATTTCAAATGATGATTCAAATAGTGTATATTATGGTTGCACCAGAGGCTAACAGCTTCCTGCTAGAATGACAAGCTTTTCACCCATTTGACTTCAGAAGCTCTTGTGGAAAGTGAGAAACCTGGTGAGATCAAAGTGCAGCCTGCTGGTAGCTTCCCTCTGGCACTCAGACTGGGAAGAGGAGATGCTCTGAAGAGAGCTCACACAGTCTTTGAAGGAGACTTTTGCAGTGTCATATTGCACAATGGTTCTCTTCCCATTCTCCAGAATCCACTCATCACGTTTGTTCACTATTTGCCCCACATGCAAACTTTGAAATATTTAGTTATTTTGCTTGCAATATGCTCTGTAGCATTGAGCTAATTCCAGTTTGATGTACCTTGAGATGGATGGATTGCAGTCTTTTATGATTAAAATCCCAAAGGTGATATAAAATCTCACTGTGGAAATGCTGCTTTGACACTTTATAAATAGACAGGAAATCGAGACTCTCATCAAAGTCTCTTTTCAATCACATGTGCATTGCAATTTAATTACATTTTCTCCCCTTACTTACACAGCGAGACTTGAGAATTGACACAGGTAAACTACAGTATTAACCCATTGGTACTGCAATACTTCCACAGTGATAAAAAAAGAAAGAAATTATAGTACCTCCAAATATTACAGACACTACTAACACTTTCACAAAAATAAGGATACTATAGTACTACAGTCTACAACACTACAATACTACATTCCCCACGTTATACTGCGATACCTCCTCAGAAGGGATACTGTAGTCTACCCTAGGGATACCCAGGTACTTCCATAACACTACTACTAATATGATACCTCAATGTTTCAACAAAATTTGATCCCACATTTTCCCCAATTCAACAAATGGATCTGTGTGCTTTAAAAGTGATTATTTCACTTCCACTGACACCGTACAGTTCAGGTGGACAAACAACTTACGATCGTTATTGTTCACAAAGCCATTGGAAATACATCAACAATTGTTTCATATCCTCAGCAGTAGCTTCACTTCTTTTTCTGCTTAATCCCTTGCGATAGTAGCAGGGGTTTAGGATTAACGCTGGCAGGTTGAGTTACATTTTCTAGTTTGGGGGCAATTCAATAGGAAGCGAATCAATCTGAGGATTAATTGTTGCACCACATCCTGAGTCGCAGACATTCGATACAGCCTCGGGGAGAATGCTTATAATGGAGGCCAAACACGGGCTGTGCACGATGCAGTGTTATGGCAGCTTAACCCACCTCCACGATGTGCTGACCGTCGGTCCTGAGCAAGGAAAACATCTTTAGAGTATCGACTTGAACACCTTGGGCTGTTGCTCCAGCTCAAACCAGCGGTAGTATTGATGATTTATTCTCATCAATTGTCTTCCAACATTGGCAGCATTGTGGGGTCCCTAAATCCATTGCAGTTTGCTGTTTTATGTGGCAACCACATCTAACCACCTCTCTCTCTCTCTCTCTCTCTCTCTCTCTCTATATATATATATATATTTATATTTCTTTTTCTCCTCCTTTTTCTTTACATGGTCAACTGTAATGTCATTGTGGTTCAGATACATAAGTTCATAATGGGCATGTGCTGGCTTTATTCTTCTTTCATACATTGCTTTAATACAATGCTTTAATACATTGAACATCCTAGCACTTAAATGTGTTTATTTAGACAATTATCATATGTTGACGTACTATATTATTGTCTCGTAAAAACCCCAACAAAATAGCATCAAAATCCCCCTAAGGTAGCCTGTAGGATCCAGGAGAGGATATGAATCAAATGTGTGACGATGATGTAAAACTATACGACGCAATTTGTCGCGCGTCCCTTGTAGCGTGGCTCTCACGATGATGTATCACTAAGGTGGGCAGGAGAAGAAGAAGAAGTCCTTAAACAAATAGCTGCTGTCACACCAGTGGAAGCCCTGAGCTTCCCCCACCAGTCGACTTGTGTCAAGTCCTCAATGGAAACTACAAAGACCATAATCATCCACATTACTTCAGCCTTTTATCCTTCCAAATGCAGTATTTATATAAACATCAATTACGAAACGGTCAAATGGTTTTTTCCTCAATAGAAAAGGAGGTAATCTGGCCAGAGGCAATATAATCCATCCCTCTTATCTTCAAATCCTGTCAAACTGAGATTAATTGGTCCACTTGGAAAGTAATTAGCTAATCTGGTCACAATGTGGGCTGTAAATATTGTGTCTGCCCCTTCTGTGTGCCAAACCAGCAGTTGCCTGTGTTTTTCTTTGTTCTTTGAACAGTTCCTGCAGTCATTATTCGTCATTACAGTGGTCATTATTCTGTCGGGCACATTCCATTCTTGCTCATTTGGCCTTCATTCTTCCCCGTTTGACTGAGCTTCAGACAATTAAGTGTAAGTATATGTATTAGGAGTATTTTAAAGGCTAAACAAATACAAGAATAAATGAAATTAGTAGCAAATGCTAGAATAAATAAAATGGTCTACGGTCAAAGTTTACGTAAGTAATCATACAGAATATGAAAGACATGGAGACCAGAGACAACAGGATGTTAAAGTGACATGCACCTGCTCATTAACTAGGTTTGCCTCATTATAAACACAATGTTTTATCTGCTTTTAAATATGAGCTTTATTCTCATTATCTGAATATAAGAACATTTTGGATGACAAAAAAATGTGAAGCAAGCAAAGATGTTGAAAGGAACAACCTCTGTCCGACTGAGATACTGCTGTTTGAAGATTTGAGAAAGATTGGTTGAGCGGGAGTATCAAAGCAAATGTCCTGTTGGAGATAAAAGTCCAATACATCTGGTTCATTCTCTGAGAGACGGGAAACGCAGCTAATGGTGCTGCCCTGGGTCTCTGTGCTCCACATACTAAATCAGCTTCTAAAAAGTAGCATTAGTGATGTTGTCTGTTACTGTGAAGACACAAGCAACCCCAAATTAGGCCAGCTAATACGCAAGCATTTTTTAAATGGTCTGTCACGATGTGAACCATTTCAAGGAAAACAACAGTCTATTGACGTGTGTTACACGTTGATGAGAATACGACAGCCTGCTAAACTGCCAGCAATAAGCTGCAACAAAACCAAACTCCAACTACCATTTAACACCCCATTGATGTCTTAATACTAAAAGACAAAGCCTTGAATACATGTATTCAAATGCAGGTGAACCTGTGGCTACTGCTGGCAGGGTTATGGGGCAATGTAGAAGATAATTTGACACAAAGTGGGTGATGCAGACGTTAGTTTCCCCTCTCTCGTATGAATATAGGGCAGTGTTTTATTAGGGGCTGCCATTTGTGTAAGAGGATTAGTGGGGCAAAAAATCATAAATTATTTCATTCTCAGGAAAATAAGCAAACCAACAAGCAAAAAAGGATAAACTATAAAGCACTTCATGTAAGCGATAATTGAAAGATTTAT
>JAOPJJ010000141.1:11875991-11888148 GCA_027122795.1 Enchelyopus cimbrius
ACACACACACACACACACACACACACACACACACACACACACACACACACACACACATACATACATACATACATACACACAAACACACAAACACACACCCATCCCCATGACAACCCATCCAATCTCATCAGTCCAGGTTCATACTCCTGGTTGTGTTTTTTTTACATAGGAACACCATTATTGATCCATAATAAAGAAAAACTCTGTGAGGCCAAGAGTGAAAGGGGTTCCTCAGGGCCCACGTGGGGCACTTGGGCCCCGGCAGGGGCTGTGCCTGGTTACTGGCTTTCAGATTTGAATGGCAGGCACACAGTGGTCCCCAGCCGCTTCATTCAGCACTCTGCCCCATCGCCACGAATACATTCGGCTGACTTCAAAGCTGGCTTCCGGAAGGGACCGCTCAAAAAAAAATCTCCAATAGGAAAAAATAAATCATAAAATTGGCTCCTTTTGTGTGATGTTCAGCGGCTGATAATTGTAAAAGCCTACAAGTGGCAACTGATTTTAGCCAATACACGCCCACAAACGGCGACCGCGAGATGGGCTAGGCGTCTGCAAGCGTCGACGCGCCGCGATAGTGGATGCGTAACGTAAGGTAAGCAGTGCTAGAGGTACTGCTGGAGCCATCTATTATAACAAAGCGGGCAGTCAGAAAAGGATGGATATGAACAGTGCAAAACACTGAACTCACACACCATTCCTTGTACCAGACTTTGTGCTTTTACCACCAACTTGCACACCCTTAGAATTGAACTATTAATAAAACCATCTCAAACCCGTGAAACTAATGGGAAATAAACACACACAATATTCAAATTCAATCAATTTTGGAAACTTTCAGCAAAGGATGTGTCAACATCCTTTGTGAGATTATCAGAGCTAAAGCTAATGCCACAGTACCAATATCTGGCATTGAAAATGTCCTTAACCGGCATTATCTGCCTCTCTCGGTCGGTGAAATAAGGTGACGTTCCGTAAGTGTTGTATTCTTACTATGCTGAATAATGTAAAACTAAAGTTTCCAGAGTGGAAGTTGTCAACAGCGTCAGTGTGGGTATGGCATATAAAAATCTAAGTGACACAGACGGGCAGGATTTAAACTGTGAATAACGCTGTCTCAGGAAGGGCCCACTGTGTACTGTAAACTGTGTAGCTTGTATATAGCTACACAATAAGAATGACTCTGTGTACCGTAAACTGTATAGCATGTATTTGACTAGTGGACATTAAAGGGCCACTTCACCAGTTGAAAAATGAATATGTATAGAACGTGGATCATATATGTAGTCGAATAGTAGCATAAATTTACAATTTAGTGCCTTCTTGACCGTGTGAATTGCAGACAACTCCCATCATGCACCGCAATGATTCAGCTCTGCAGGCCAGCTCCCACTGACTCCGTGGATACATCGCTCATCAATCTACCTACTAAAACTTGATTCATATACGTCACTTCTTGCCCTTCTCTGAACGACTGTAAATGGAATGTGAATGTTTTCTAGCGGAATGTGGGGACAGGCGATGCGAGGACTAGCGATGCGATGAGGGTGGGTACGGAGATAAAATAATAGTAACTTTCTGCGGTGCGAGTGAAGTGAGTACCAAGCGAGGATCATAGAATGTAAAATAGAGATGATTGACAGTTGACGTCAACAGAGAGTTCCACAGAGAGATGCGCATTTGCCTGGAGGTAAGACTCACTCGACTCTATTACTGATTACACACCGATACAGTCGTCTGCTGTAAAGCAGCACATCTCATATGAGCTCTACATAACATGGCTGTTTACAAAGTAAATCTGGCTTCTTTCTTATGTTTTTATCGCATGTCGCTCTAATGTGACGGCGTCGCTAACTCAACTCGTCAGCAGTGAATAAGTAAAGTTAGCAGTAACTACATAGAAGTCCCACCTACTGGCACTGATCTGTAATGGATCTGCTGCGCAATGGGTTTATTCCGCCCCCCTTAGGCAGGTTTGAAAACGAGGAACTCGTGCTTGTAGTCTTACTAGAATCCCCCCCAAAACACTTCCTTATACACATTTTTACGTCATTTGTATAAGGAAGTGTGAGAGGTAAATACGTATTTCTCCCGTCTCAGGGGAAAATGAGTGAATGTTGCACGACCATTCAAAAATATTACTGGGTTTCTAACGATGCAACATTTAATGCAAATGGGTGAAGTGTCCCTTTAAGTGAAACATTTTGGATCGGATACAAAAATGCCAAGTGATTCATCTTAGCTAGGTTGATGAGGTACAAAAAAGACCACCACAGGAAATTCACTTGTGTTTCAGGCCCCATCGACTTAATGAATGTTCACGGTAAGTATGACAGCTGTGATAGCAGTATCCACTGCTATCACAGGTGTTGTGGGGGGTGGGTCCAGGGGAACTGGGGTTGTTTGGAAGGAAAAGAGAACGTGCAGAAATAAAGTGACAGGTGGTGGGCCTGGTCCAACATGGAGCTGCCAAGAGGACTCTGCCGTGGGGAGCTCTGGAGCTACATGACAGCAATCATTAAAATGGCACTTCTGCATGCATTCGCGATGCCAGGTTGAATTATGTACAAAATACCTCCCACAATTCACTCATGTTTAGAAGTATAATTGGTCCGATCATAATAATATAGAGGAGAATAATAACTTCCCTTCACCTTGCGATTTGATCATGTTCTGTGTCAAGATGTTTAAAGCAAGCCTTAACCGTCTTTAGCCATGTCTCTATTACAGGCACTGTCTATTTCTAGAAGACCTACATGATAATAACAATGCTGGAATGCGTGCATTATGTGTGTGTATGTGCATGCTTGTGCATGTGCGTGTGTGAATCTAAATCGTATACATGCATGTTGTTGCATATATTCCCATGGCAACCTAAGTTTCGATAGCTGTCACACTGTTGCTGTTGCGCACAGAGAAAAGCGAACATGCTTGAGCCTGTGTCTCTTGCTGACACACACTCAAAGGTGGTGCTCATCCAGGCTTTGTGTCAAGGATTAAGGCAGCAGATACCCTACATCCCCAGTGAGAGCCACTTTCATCTCCATGCAGAGGCAATACTTCCACGCATTGCCTTACTGCTGTGTCCCCTCCTCAAGGTTGTGTTCAACCCCCCCTCCCGGAGGTATAACATGATTGCTAAATGATCAGTTCAGTGATGGGCTGTCGTCTGGGGCCTCGGGCCCCTTCGATCAATGCAGAATGCGTTGTTACACAATCAGAAAGAACCCTGTGGCTAATTTGGTGGCGTTGTATCGCGCTTTGGTTACATTTGGATGGATTTCCTTGTAATGACATTTCAGGGACAAACGTGTTACCGTTAGCAGGGAGTAGCGAGTTAGCAGGTTAGTGAGTAAGTCGCTCAATTGATGCGCTAGCTAGCTAGCTAGTGACTTCATTTCTGACTGAAAACGTACATGCTTGTTAGAAAAAAACATGATGCCATAGTTGTGTTTTTTTTGGGCCAATTCAGTTTTTCATGTCAGCCCTTATTCAGCCACCTATGTATACAGTAGCTGCATAGTGGGGTGGATGACTGGAGAAAAAGAAAAAGCGCTGAAAAGACCATAATAGAAGTCTTGCCCTTTTGTTGTCACTGCAGTGCCTGCATGGTTGTCAAGTGAATGGATGATTACTCGTGTCTAAAACAAATAAATCCTTTCTCTCAGCACATTTGCTTTTCTTTCAGGGCTGTCGATAGAAGAAGCATGTGGGTGTCAGCAGACATTTCAGGTCGCACTGGAGCTTGTTGGTATTCCCTGAGCTAACCTTATTCCACACCTTCAATGCTGCCCATCTCACTTCTCGCTGTCTGCTTTCATTTGAGCTGTTTTGCCTTTACAGTGTTTTTTTCATCCTCGCTCTTTCCTCCGTTGTGTGAAAAGTACATTGGCAGACCGTTTCCTTCAGTGAATCCAGGTCTGTCTCTCTCTCTCTCTCCCTCTCTCTGCTCTGTCTCTCTCTTTTGTCTGCCTGCTGCATTGTGGGGAGAGATATGCAGGTCTAAAGTGGAGCTGGTAAATAAATAAGTACAAGTATTGTGGGGAAAGCTTTGTGTGTTGTGTATATACCTATGTTGCCTGGATTGAACAAGATATTTAGAGGGATGCAGACAGTGATAGAGAATGCGTGACTGAAAATATGACTGGAAGTAAGCAATGGTGTCTCAAAGATCTTTGTATTGGTAAGCTATGCCGATGTTGGAAAAATAACATGCTTTGAATTGCATTAGGGTCTCTGCAGCGGGATGGAGAACGCTACTCACGGTCTCCGCCGCATGTATGAAGCTAATCTCTATGGATCACAAAGGAAGGAAAGACCGATATAGGAGGATATCTGGGAGGCAGTGCAACTCTTGACACTGATATAAAAATAAATCTCTATATTGTGAACATGATTGAATAAACTAATAGCAGTGTGCATGGCTAACACACAGGCTTGCATGTGAATACACGTGCACACTGCAAATGTGTAAATGTGCACACATGCAAACATACACAAAAAAACACACACTCATTCATTTACCATTCATTATCATTAGTTATTGCATTATTAAGTATTATTAAACAGCATACGGATCAAATAATGTATAAATGTATATCGTAGATGACACAGACTACCTAGCACCGTAATCTTATTATAAAATGTTACTAATGTTATCACACATTATCATGTACACGGACACAGATGAAAGGCTGCTAGTACACACACAAAACACATGCTCACAACCCATACACACAATATAAACATGTGCAAATTCAACACCGAAGCTGATATTCACCCAAGCGTGTGCACACAAACACACACAAAAAACAGCTGCAAGCACACAATGCGCACACGAAAACACAGTGGCATGTGCCCATTGTGCCTTACACATTCAGACAGGTAGAATCTTTTGCCAAGTGGGGGTAAAGTTGTGTCTTGGACGAGACAAATGGGAGAGCTGGACTGCTGATACCCTGGAATTTTTGCTGCACAGACACAGCCGGGATGGCTGAAGCAGATCACCTTACCGTGAAACAGCCAGTGATAGCGTTGCAAGAGCAAACCAAACATGTGTCAGCCATCTGGAGAACGCACCCCAAACACGATGCGTCCGCCAGGCTCAGACAAAGGACTCGTTTTACCGCTGTGCGGAAGAGAGGAAACACAAGTGAACTCTCCTCGGCCGCTCGACCTTTGAGTACAAAACGAGATCAGTTCTGCGGTTGCCCCTGCAGTCACTTCACTTGGTACATTCTTTTGGTGGTGGCTTGTCAGTTCAATAATGTTCCACGACCTTTTTCAACCCCTTTTAACTCAAAATAATTTTCTATGTTCAATTTCAATTTGTATATGCCACCCATCACTCCCCCCCCCTCCGCCACATACACCTCCCCAGTCACAAAATGTATCTGTCAACTGTGTTTTGTCGTGCAAGTCTTAACGATAACTGAACTACATCATAATTCTCTGTTTGCACAGTGCATTAGGGATGAATGCTGTAATTATTGGACCTATTGACAGTTTAACCGCCCACAGAATCAACCATGCAATTAAGATTCAATTTGAACTTGTGTGACTTGGCAGGATTCAGGTAGAGACTGTCCTGCGAAGACAGACACTTTGTCTAACTAAGGTGGAATTTACACACGCAAGCAAGGCGAGGTCATTCCCGATGCAAGTTTGTTCAATTCATTATAAAAACGTCACATATTGCGTTGCATGCATTTTATATGGAAGGGTTGACATGTACATGAGTGCACCGTTTTCCTGTGTCCTCCTGTGTTTTCGTCATGTGACGCAAGTCATTGTCATGTTGTCGACAGATTGTCAAGTCATTTAATATAGCAGGGAATTTCAACCCGGTATTAACTAGTCTATGAACACTGCAGTACAATTGAAGCGCATTCAGCATTTGGTGTGTGATCAATTAAACTTGACTTGCATTTGTTTTAAAGAGGAGTCTCTGCCCTGCATGTTGAGACAGAGAGAATGATGCTCACAGGTAACATTGACTCACCGCATGGTTTTGGCTCAGGGATTGGAGTTGAGGCTCCTCCCGTTTTTGAAAGTCATTGTGTACGTGAGTGTGTATGTGTGGTAAGTTAAGAAAAGTAAGTTGCTGTGTGTGTTGCCACTGTGTCAAACAGAGCTGTCAGGAAAGCATCAACAGAGTCTTGAAGACTGAGTTCAAAATCCTAGAGATCTAGATGCAAGGCCAGCTCCGTACAACGCTTTGAATGAATCACATTTACATTGATTTTGGTATAATATACTACATTCAATAGTTGACACATTGCAAAGGAGTCACATGTAGCTGGTCAAGAGATTTTCTTCTCTTTGAAATTGAATTTACTTAATCAGGTTACAGTTGGCAACGCCAAGCAATACAGAAATGGTTGTATCAGCTTACAGAGAATAATCAATAATGCTATCATTTAGAATGGTGAAATGCTCTATAGTCTCAGAGGACTGGAGATCTGTAAATCATTTGCGGGGCTTTTAATTAATCTGAAACCCGAACATTACATTCCCAGGGTTCATGAACAATAAAGTGGCACCATTTACAGATACACACACACCGTAGCAGAACCACCAGTAGACTGTATAGACTGCATCCTACACCACTACTTTTCAAATATGTGTCAAGAAGGAACTTTTGGTTTTTGACTGTACATGTCAACCGTATACCTTGTTTGAACCAAAGACGCATCCAAAAAATGCTAACAAAGTTACCTAGAGTCCTAAAGTCCTAAAGTCAAGCAAAAACCTCATTCCACAAACTGCCTCCCATAGTCTTGTTTTTGTGTTGCAGTGATATTAGCCTGCAGATCATTTGCTTGCAGCTGCATAAACCTTAGCTTTTTTCTCTCCTACGACCATTGTGACAGTGATGGAGAAAGCAGGCCACTGCAGCTGTGCATACAGGACAACTCTACGGGACTCTTGTTAAGTTCAACAACCAGGCAGGAAGCAAATGCATAAACGGACAGAGAAGAATTCAGAACTGGTAGCTTATTTTGCACAGGCAAGATCCCAGCCTTTTGGTAACAATTGCCTTTGTGTGACCTCACAAGCATCCATTATTCATGGCTGGATGCTTTGTACACTCCATATAAAATGGTTATCTCGGCAAGTCATTGAAATCAAACGCATGCATTCAAGATGAAAGACTAAAAGACAATAAAAAGGGAACTTGCACAACAGGTTACCAGGTAACTAGCTCTATATCTATATCTATATCTATATAGATATATATATGCTTTTCCATGAAGTGTCATTCAGGTCAGTCTTTTTGGCAGTGTGGGTAATTATTCGTGCAGTCAAGATGTTCTCTGTCTTCGTGGTTCATGTCTAGAATTAAACAGCATACATTATACGTGCCACATCACAGACTAGGCTTTTGAGAAGAAGAAAAAAAACAACACTTTATTCTGTCTCGAATAATAAAAAGCACTCTGTAATGAGCATTTTCAAATGCAAGTCCATTCCTGTTTGTGTGTGAAATTGTGTGTGTGTATATTTGTATGTGTGTGTGTGTGTGCGCACGTGTGTGTGTGTGTCAGGCTCAGACAAATTGCAAGCCTTACGCATTCCCATTGTTATTGGCTATGGAAATAATTCAGCACAGTGAGTGAACGCCAGGGCTGACGATATCACCGGTCTCTTTGTGTGTCACGCTCACACCTCATTACCAACGCAGCATTGGACTAGACAGCCGCAGCCTCCCCGTTTTGCAATGTCAATTCTGTACAGGAGAAAGAACACATCAAGCTGCCACTTGCATTTCTTTATGTGCAAAAAAAATTAAAATGGTATTGGTCGTAAATCAATTCTTGTCTAACCTAGACTGTCAGTGGCCAGATTCTGTTATGATAACAAAGTGTGTATTTAAAGGGAAGGTCTATCGAGCTCTGAAGATCTTGTCGCTGTTGTGCTTTAAATGTTCAGTGTTCATGTGCATGTTGTACTGCTTTTGCACCATGTCCCGTGTTATTTACACTACCCCTACGTGGAGAATGCATCCTATAATAATAGAACTGGCATTTTAGGAACACACCTACATGAAAATGTAAATAGACAATTTACATTATCCATCAAGACATATTGTTTTTATGTAATACTGTTCTCCATAAGACCTGTATGTCTAATATCAGATCACCATTAAAAATCTTGAAGGGAGTGAAAGACGATATAAGGTCATCACAAAATGTCCAAAGCTTCAGGTCTGCCTAAAAACAAATGCAAGATGATGAACGTGATCAAGGTCAGAAAAATAAAGTTTGTCCTTTAAGACTGCCTTTGAGGAAAACAATGTCGAAGTCATTGGATGGTGTCCTCCGGTTATCGTCGGTCTAAGTTTTTTAATGACCATTTAGTTACCTAATTATAAATCATGAGTTCTTATTTGGAATATATCAATTCATCATCTGTTCAGCCATTCCACAACAATGAGCCAGTCCTTTCACTGTGCTGCACTGAGGGACGCTCTGGCCTCAAATCTTACTCAATCCCACACCATTTCACTTGCAAATTCTCCCCAAATGAGATTCATAGATTCAGAATTTAAGGATAAGGGGACTTTAAAAAGCACCTCGAAAAGGAATGAACAATTGAAGTCAGAGCAATAATAATGACATGGCTGATTGGCTTGCAGAATCACACCCTCAATGCATGTTAACTTAATGGAATGTTAGCCCGTTAACTTAACCATGGTGGCCTATATGGTTGAGGCTGAGACACACACACACACACACACACACACACACACACACACAACCACACACACAGGATTTTCACACTAAGGTGCCAGGCCTTCCAGGGAATCTGTGACATCAATGCAACAAAATTCTGAAACTCAATGACCATTTGTGGATGGCAAGCTGGGAGTGTGGGGTTTTGGGGTTTTAGTTTTTTACGACATTAGCAAACCGGTACAATGTTGGACGAGATTTACGTGAATCAGGGATAGTGCGGGAGATATGCTATCAAAACGATCAAGATGAGCTTATAAAATGAATAAAATTATGTGTTGGGGTAATTGCTGAACCAATGAGGCATACAACATTGTTGACACTCGTCCACAGCTTTGATTGCAAATGTGGATAGACAATCTGAAAGGTCAACAAAATCTCTCAGTTTTTTGTTTTGGTCACGCTTTGTATGGGCTATATGGGTAGGCTACATGTCATGGGTAAGGGTGGTATTTAATGCAGATTGATCTTAAACAGGTGCAGCCTCTCTCACCCTTAATGTGGATTGTGTGTGATAATCCTTCTAATCATAAATGTAATGGACCTATCTTTTTTAACAACCAATTCAGGGCACTATACAGCAACGCCTTTCATCTAGGATTGAAATACCATCACATTAACAACAACAACAAAAAACGTCAACGTCTGTCAAACGGCATATAATTACAGCGATAGCCCAAACATGATCACGCGGCTCTTTTACTCGCAGTTTAAATCGACGTGCGGTTTGGGACATTCGGAATCCCAAATCAGGAAGATTTGGGATTCCGGCGGCGTCACGCGGAGCCAATCACAATCATTGTCTCTTTCACACTCTCTGTAACCATTTCACAACACCCGGACAGGCAATAGGGCCAGTTTGATCACCGCCTGTTAAACGCTGCATGCCCTGAGGGATATTTTCCTCTTATTCGATCATCCCCGCGATTCAAACTGGAGTAGAAATGCTCGGATAACCCAATGTAAGGAATTACTACCGTTTGCTTCTTTCGCGTTTCGGGTTGACTGTAGTGTAGAGTCAACTTATTATTAGTTTAATGGCTGCAAGGACTCCGCCGTTCAGAAGTGTATAGACCTCCATATGAACCGAAATCAGTTCTGTACATTGTAGACGCCTCCGGTTGGAACACTTAAACGGGCTTATTTTTGCTTGACGGAGGGAAAAATGACAGCGTCTTTTCGTGGCTTGTTGTGAGGCGCGAGGGTTTTGGAAGAGGGTTTTGTTGCGCTTTTGCGCGAGCCACCGGTCCCGAGGCGCGGAGGGTCCATGCAGTCGCAAAGGTTAGTTTGTTCATTCCTTTTTATTCAATAGACCAGTGGTTCTCAACCTTTTTCTACTAGTGTGCCCCCTCTAAGATATTTTTTTCAGCTGAGTACCCCCCTTCAACGCACAACCTTTTTTGAGGAGAAAAAAAATAAGAAAATTAACATTAATATTGTGCGTGCGTTCCATTTGGCAGTGTAAACATGAATATTCAAATGGACGCAAATGATCACAATTTAGTGAGAATTATTATAGAGTATTCTAGTTTTTTTTATAACCAACACTTTAAAAAGTAACACATTTTTAGAAATATTCTGAGTATCCCCTGCAGTACTCCAAAGTACCCCTAGGGGTACGCGTACCCCCGTTTGAGAACCACTGCAATACACAATGGTTTGTGGTTATAAAACCACACATATACTTAATTTACAATTTCATTTTCAAATAACTAGCATGTCATTGGCAAAAAAGGCAAACATTTCATCATAAATATATACACTTATTCATAGCAATATTAATCTTCTTAGATTCACCCATACCCTTTGTGTGATCTTTTAGATTAGGTTGCTTTTCCTTTTAAGAGAAGATATGGCAGTGCATCAAAGTGAAACATTTAAAAAGATATGTGGTTGGGTAACGTGTCATGCATGTAGGCCAATACGTTTTTTAAGTTGGCATTTGGAATGCATGAAGGGACATATAGGGAAAACGTATGGCCTATTTTAGTTTGAAATGACAGTCTGTGCAGTGACAGACTAAACACCAGCCTGTCTGTCAGATTGATCCCGGCAACGACGGAGACTGCTTGCATACCAGCCTCAATACGGGTTAAACACACGTCTCTAGTGCACACATGGCAGGTTTAGTAGACTTGTATCAAATCTCATTCGGCTATATCCAGGCTCCTAATGCCATGTACCATGTGATCGCGATTGAGATTGTATGATGTTCATATCAGGCGCCATCTGTTGGAAATAAGGATAATGTTCGAGATTCCCATAATACATCCGAATTGCCATGTTTGGAGATCACACATGATAAAAGCTAAATCTGAGAAATCGTAAGCCATGTTGCATGTGTGTCATGACATGTAATACAGATATGCATGCATGAAGATGCGTTGCATTTTTATATCCCCGTTGCCATCGTCGACAATCGAAACGCTTGACGAATCGTCGATAATGAAATCCACAAGTGCCCCTCTTTGCCATTTGGGGAATTTAGCGTACATAATAAATTCGAACTGATTTTGCAAAATATTATCATTTTGGAGGGCTTGTGTGACATCATCCCAATATCACCAAACCTTTCGCCAAATGAAGCATCGCACTGTTCTGAACTGGAATACTTGGGGCAGCATGACACATGGTGGGAGCAACAGGTGACATGGATATGGCTACTGAGGGTATTTGCATATAGACCTGGAAGACACTCCGATGGGAAACCAAGATGTAGATCTTGATGTCTGCACCAACTCATTCTACGGTATGGGCCATGCATACAGTATACTGTATATCATGTAGGTTATATATGTCAAATAAAGTTTCCCCTGTATCGTTTTTCTAAGACGAGCCTATAACCTCATCCGTGGTGTAATCACCTTTGAATATAAATGTGCCTGCATGAGAGCATAAACAATTGTTTGCTCAAATGGTGTTGGAAAAGGCTACTAAGGCATTGATGGTAGATGTCGCAAACTGAAAGACTTGCATTATAAACAATGCATCAATTAATCAAAATTGTGTGACATGTCATTTAAATATATTTATGGATCGATGAATTGATCGCAATCTCTGACTACTATAGCAGTAACATCCAGATAGTTGAACATATGGACCCTGAGTTCTGGTTGTTCACATACTATGCTGAGCGTGTATTTTGCTGCGGTTTAAAGGACAAGTGAGTCGAAAGTGTCTCCTATCAAGGATTCGTACCGCAAATTGTACGGTTATTACAGTCTGACATGTGATGGTTCTTACATCTGGCAGTGAGGGTAAACACCTTGCTGTGGGCCTCGAGTCCTTCTCGTTGGTTGAAGAAAGCCTGCACGTTGAGATGTAATTTGAAACTGAGAAGGGGGTTTTAAGTCCAGAACGGCGAGGAAAAAAAAGTGCAGAGCGGCGGTCTGTGATTGGTTCGCGGCAGCGGAGGGCATGGG
>JAOPJJ010000141.1:11888390-11903110 GCA_027122795.1 Enchelyopus cimbrius
GGGGGGGGCATGGGGGCTACACATCACCTTCTCTAGGACCATCGGTTCCCCGTTTTTCGTCGTCGTTCGAAGGACTTGAATGCGATTGCGAAGTTTATTGAACTACTATCAAAGTGGGTTAACATATCGCGAGATTCGATTAAGGTAGTGGTGTTAGGGCAAGTGGAAACGGCATTTCGCGCACTTTTCTTTCCAAATAAGAGGTTAAGTTAACAATGTCGCCTTAACTGTGTGTTCTTCCTTCATCCGGACCGACCAGGGAGAGGAGTGAAGTCCGACCCCGAGCTGGATGGATGGTTATGGGGAAGAGAGCGAAGCTTTCGGCGCTTGAAGTGTGCAACATCATCATCGCGTTTCTCTCACTGTTTCCAGTTGGTAAGTTTCAAAGTAAAGGTCGATGCTGGAGTCATTATTATCTGAGGGTTTGTTGCGGAGTTTATGGTCACATATTGCTACGGGGATGCATATTCGAATCAGCCTTTAGACAATTGTATATGTCAGAAACAACTAACTAGTGTTACCCGTTACATTTAGAAAAAAAATACTGTAGGTCCTTACTATTATTATAACAGTAAGTAAGATGCTTCAGAAGGCCTGTTCTATTAAGTCTATTTTTTACAAGCCAAGCCAAGAGTGTGCTTTGTATTAAAAAATAAATCCCAAGTTCTTGAATAGTAATTTCACTTTAAGTTTTAATGTACCTATACGGGATTGAAACATGATCACAACAGACAAGTGGGCTATTATGTTAACAGTGGAATTAAAATAACTTGTTTCCTCAATTCCTTACCATCATTATTCACGTGAAAGCAAAAGCTTGCCATCTGCACTACCTTGGACAATTGCAACGTCTGTAGGCTATTCAGTTTCAGGAAAGGCATTCCAAGAGATAAAGGACAACCAGTTAAAGTGCCATTAAGTAGGCCCTACTCTTTTGATAATTGTTTAAGGTTTAGAATAGTTTCAGACTGGTTTCCTTTGACCTTCTGTGTGAGAACACTTGGCTGTGGTTATGTTGTGTCCATTGGTATACATTTTGGTGCATTGGAACCATGCCCTAAGGTGGGAGCAGATGCCATGAGCGGAGGGCCTCTTTAAATGACTACCTCCTTTTAAGTGTTTGCACCTCGTAAATGCAAGTGCTTCATTTGGTGTAATCACCGGGCAAATGGCTGCTTTCTCAACGTGTCACCATCGTCTCTGTGCTCTGTAGTATAAATGGGTCTCACTGTGCTGTCGTCTGCGTACCACTGGGATCCCAGTTAATCCCAGTGGTCAGCAGACTACATAAAGTAAAGGGCATAGTATTTTTATCACAAGGCTCTGTCAAACTGATTTCCTATTTACGTTCATACATTTACATATACATTCACAGGATAGCTTAAGAGGTATATGGGCCACATTATTTCCACATTCAAATATCTGAAATTGTATAGACTTTGGTAACGTAGTTTTGATTACATAATCTCAAATGCACGTGTGTTCCATAGCCTGTCAATAGCGTCTCCTCCCCTTAACCCCTTTCAATTCTGGAGTAATTTGGGAATCAGCAATCCAGTTGAGACCTAATATAATGATATGACGTTTCAATATCGACCTAGCTCAATACGACGTGCTGCAATGGCAAGTGGCTCATTATGTCCTGACAATAATGTTCAACACTCTCATAAAGTTATTATTCTTTTATCTGTGGTGTGGCACAGGTGGTGGGGACCAAAAACTCATTTTTATTATGTTTTCATTGAAAGAACACTAGCAGCATGCATTACGCACATTATTAGTATAGCTTCAATCAATACAATGGCAGCACCATTGAATATTGTTCTCCATTTCGTTATTTATGTATTTGTTTTGTGTTCGCTCACATCATGTTTCACCACACATACACACAAACACATATGCTACGTGTTTCTGTTTTTGTTTTCGCTCTTGATTAAAACATGGTTCATTTTCTGGTTCTCATTCTCTAAACCGGGTGAACCGGGGCCCTGGTTCTAATCACTGATTGCTGTGTCACTGTTCCCTGTTACCCTCCCACAACAGCGAGCCACCAGTGCAAGATCCTCAAGTGTAACTCGGACTTCTGGGCCGCCACCTCCGTTTACGGGCAAGAGGAGGAGTTCTGCACAGCGCTGCGGGCGTATAACGGCTGCGTGCGGCGGACGGCGCGCACCTGCCGGGGCGACCTGGCCTACCACTCAGCGCAGCATGGCATCGAGGACCTCATGAGCCAGCACAACTGCTCCAAGGAGGGGCCCACGCAGCAGCCCCGAGCCCGCGCACGGACGCCCGCCCCGAATGCGGTAGCGCCGCCTCCACCGCCGCCGCCACCCCAGCTGCTGCCCCCGGACAGCCAGGAGCGCTCCGACGGCCCGGAGGTATGCCACTACGAGCGCAGCGTCCCGCGCCACGCCTCCCAGCACAACTACACCCACTGCGGTTTCTTCGGGGACCCCCACCTAAGGACGTTCGGCGATGAGTTCCAGACATGCAGGGTGGTGGGCGCCTGGCCCCTCATCCACAACAAGTTCCTGTCGGTGCAGGTCACTAACTCCCCTGTCGTACCAGGAGGCCTGGCGACGGCCACAAGCAAGGTAGGCAGTGACACCTCTATTTTGGGTTCATCGACCGCTAGGTGGGGATCTCCATGTTGTGTAGAACAACGTCTATTATGCTTCTGAACTGTCACAAACTGGGTGTGACAACTCCCTCACATGGTACTTTGCAAAGATGTTGTGTGGATCAGTTGTGTGGATGGTTAGACGGGGAGGAATTAGCCCTGCTGGAGTTGAAAGGGGAACTCTGGTTCGTGTTTGGATTTGGTTCCATAGTAGAAACAGGCTCTCTACCAAAAAACAGCATTGATCTTAAGGCTTTGTAAATGATATGGTTGGTCTCTCACAGCAGATATACATTAGAGAGTGCTTTTGTGTATGCCAAATTCCATAGCATTCACAGCATTCCTAACCATACAGGAACATATATCATTTCATATTTATATATGAAGTATATTATATGTCCATTAGAACACAAAAATGGCTTTTCGGTAAAAGCTAAGGTAGAAAAAGATGTTGGTCCATATTTGTGTGGTGGACAAAGTGTAACAATATGGTTTTGGAAGCTTTGCTGTTGTTTAGTTGTTTTAACCATATTATTACATCGCAAGTTCAGTTTTATATGAAAGGACTTTGTCCGTAATAACATGGTGGAGAAAGCAAGCTATAATTAACTATAATCAAGGTCTTAATGAAGCTCTATTAGGCATTCACAATATTTTGCCTGATCTAAGTAATGATATTTAGGGTTTGTTATTCTTGGAACTAAATGAGACCACTTTGTACAGTCTTGGTTTTCAGACAAAGGCAGCAGATAATGTCACCTGTGCAAACAAGGCTTTCTTCGCTAATGTGCCGTATTATCAGTCGTTCCCACTCCTTGTACAGTCAAACCAAAAGCATGGAGTTAACCCCAGCCATCGCTTAGATGGTTGCATTGTCTACAAAATGGATATCGGTATAGTACCACGTCCTACTGAAAGAGCCAGCTGTCAGGTGAATAAAGACCTGGTGAAGGATGTGACTTCACTACCTAGTCAAACAGACGCCATTCTCTTGTTCTTAAGTTGACTTGCTTGTTCGCCATCTGCCTCCGGTCCGTAGCCACCCTGTGTCACAACCCTGACAAACACCTCACGTGTATTGGTATCCAGGTATTAAAAAAAAGCCAAGCACATAGAAAACAGTGACCAGTCCATTTTAATTAGCCAGAGAGTGCGTGCGCCCTGTTCTGGCCCGGCGCCACTCCCTGAAGCACCATTGCGGGGTTCACAAGCAGGTTTTTCAGCACTATGAATGGATGGTCTTTGTGTCTGCGAACTGAGGCCTGATTTAACATGGCTGAGATTCATGTTTTTTTGCAGGCGTTTACCTTGGCCTCCCCCATGTTGAGCCAGGTCTGAAACGTGACACTTTTAGTGGGGTGGTGCAGGTAGTTAGCGCAAACATGTTCTTAATGCAACGGTACAAAGAGCTGCTTAACTAATTTGTAAAGAGGACGCCGCATTAACCTCAGGGCCATCTTGAATTGATGAGAATTACCTTCTTTCTCTTTTTTTCCTTGTCGTCATTGATTATCAATGGAATTCTTAATGTTGATTTATTTTGGCTCTTGGCTCCGAAACGACACCCGTTGACATTTCTAGGAATATTGAAGGCCCTCATGAAGAGGAAGTTTGTCCTGGAATACTGACTCTGCTGCTTTTGGTCGAAGGGTTTGACTCTGGCGGTGCAAAAGGATTTATTGCTGATGTATATCATTGGGTTTTCTGCTCCGCATGACATAATACACATCTTGTGCTAAAGACGTGTCCAAATTCTCAATCTTTCTGACCTTTTCGTAGGGCCTTCTTGTCTGACTTCCAATTCCAAAAGTGTGCTTTTTTCCCTCTCTCGCCCTCCGTAGCTCACCATCATCTTCAAGAACTTCCAGGAGTGCGTGGACCAGAAGATGTACAAGGCCGAGACGGACGAGCTGCCCGCCGCCTTCGCCGACGGTTCCAAGAACGGCGGTGACCGCCACGGGGCCAACACCCTGCGGGTGGTGGAGAAGGTGCCGGGGCAGCACGTGGAGATCCAGGCCCGCTACATCGGCACCACCATCGTGGTGCGGCAGGTGGGCCGCTACCTGACGTTCGCCGTGCGCATGCCCGAGGACGTTGTCAATTCGGTGGAAGAGGGCGACAACCAGGACCTGTACCTCTGTCTGCACGGCTGCCCCGCCAATCAGCTTATTGACTTCAGGACGTTCAGGGCCCGCACCACGGCGGACGCCCAGGGCAAAGGCCGGGCCCGGGGGGGCGCCCAAACACACGGCTTCACCTACCAGTCGGCCAAGGCCAAGTGCAAAGAGCGCCTCCCGGTGGAGGACCTCTACTTCCAGTCCTGCGTATTCGACCTGCTCTCGTCGGGGGACATCAACTTCACCATGGCGGCCTACTACGCCTTCGAGGACGTCAAGATGCTCCACTCCAACAGCAAACGGTACCACCTTTTCGAGAAGGACACGTTTGTCGGGAACGCAGCGCCGGCGCGGTGGCATCGGTTCCTTCTCGTCCTGGTCAACCTTCTGACCGTCTGGCTGTGGATGGAGTGCGACTCCTTTCAGCTCTAGTGCCCTTCCCCCGACTGTTCCAAGGAGCACCGTCACTGTACTGCAGAGGAGACGATGGCACAAGCTCCGGTTGGGTGTGGACTGGTGACTAGCCGGCCTCAGCACTCATGAGTTACATGTCGTTCTTCTAATATTCTTTCTTTTTTCTTTTGCATCGGATTATGGTGATGCCCAGACTTCGGCTCAGTGACTCCCACCCATCATCACGCTTTTAAGCTGGTTATATGGGGCCGCTATCTGATGAAAGGTGGTGGTGGTGGTGGTGGTTGTGGCGGCGGTGGCGGCGGCGGTGGCGGTGGTGGCGGCGGCAGGGTGGGGGGGGGGGCTGCAAACGGTTAGGGAGCGCCTGACTCAGACAGAGTCCTGGATATCCATGTGGGATTAAACCTTGCATTCTCGCTAGGGGCGGCCTGCTCATGGGAAGCCGGACAAGATGATCTTCTGCAGAAAGAGGAGTTTGTTGATCCTTCTCCCCTTATCCTCTGATTGGTGCCCAGCCAAGGAAGTTTCTCTGTGGCTCGCATTGGTTCAGCTCAAAGACCTGAGAAGGGCTTTTGTTAACCTATGGCCAGGAGCAGCTCTATGTTTGATGAGTTTCCAGCTTTGGAAAAGCCAGAGCTTTTTGTATTAAGCGCTGGGTACACAGGGCGACAGAGACATGCCTCCAGTGGTCTGCTGCAGTGATTAATGGTACAAAATGTGTGTGTGTGGGTGTGCTTGTGTGTGTGTGCATGCGTATGTGAGGAAAACCAAGACATTTTTGCCAATATTTGTTGAATATGTTTTGTTTACTGTGTATATTTTGTGTTGGTTATACATTTTCATTTCGGACATGAACAAACCTCCTTAAGGAGATATATTTCATACATCTTTATATTGCATCAGAGAGAAAGATATCTGGGTGTACGTTCAAACAAAGAAGACTTAATATGCCTAGTGGAAAGGTATGGGCCTTCCTTTGATGGCCAAATCCACCCAAACCAGTTCACCTTTTTGACATTAATGGCAGCATTCAAGGCTTTTTTCTATGAACAAAATAGGTAATGTATGAACTTAAGTAAATGTACAGAATAACAGAAAAATGTGCAATGTTAGCAAGAAGTTACTTTATTTCACCTCTTAATCTATTGATTATCATTTACATCTTTCAAACCGCCTGTTTGTCTGCGGCTGAGGCCATTTGAGTAATATTTATAAGTCAAGTTGAGTATGTTGCGTAGGTTCAGACCAGCCATTAAATAGAGCAAACTAAATCCTCTGCTTCGATCCACAACAAAAAAATGTTGGTACTGTCTGGCATTCATTTGCAGCTCAGATTGTTGGTACACTGCAAGCATTCACAATAACCTCAAATCAGTCCAATAGATGATCTACTAACTTTAGACTGATTTAGTTTTGAGTGTTTGTTGTTTTCTGATGAAACTGTAATAGGCGATAGACCAACACGTTCATATTGACCCACCTTGATCTACCCAGCCCCTGACTTGTTTCTGTGTTGCACATCAGTGAAAATAGCTTTTGTTGATTTATACTGACTAGTGGCAGAAGGCAGAGGCTAACTGTATGCTGTTTGGTCCTCTTGATGCCATCTCAATCACATATATGGTCGTACATCCTTACACTGAAGTACACAGCAGGTGTACTACTGCTTTCTCAATGTGTATTACAACGGTTTGATAAAAAAAGGACAGCCACAAAAAAACAGAAACACCAACTGATTGTAATGTTGATTCTTGCGTTCATAGATATGTATTGTGAGTTCATAGTAAATGGTTGTATGTGTGTAATGTGACAGTGTATATATACGTTTTGAGACTTGTTGCAGAGTTTGAGTTGTGTTTAATGGTTGTGTTGAATTTATCACTACAGTAGATCTTCTTTAATGAATATTTTGTTGAATGTGAACATTTGTTTCAAAAGCGATTTAGCAAAAACATGAACACTACAAAATGTATATTTAGTAGCAACATAACTAACATGCAACTATTCACTTATAAAGGTATAACAAGATAGATGTTGAATCACTCGTCTGCAATCTAATGCCAAGTTTAACATAAGCTGTCCCTAATGCAGGCCACTTTATTTAAAGGAGAAAGGTGGAATGTCTTTTGACGTGTTCATGTTTTTGAGTTCAAAGCACTTTAAGTTTACCATTTAATTTAGCGCTTGTTCCGTTTGTACTTCATTGTGAATAGTTTGTCAGACTGTATATGGTAAAAGTTACACATTGAAAAGTGAATAATAAATAGCCAAAAGAGGCAATACAGATCAAACTGTTTAGATGTAAACTAAAGTGGTGCCTCGTGGCTATTGTTTATAATGTAAATTATTTATTGAATTAAATAAAATGTGTTGTTAAAGATTTGTCTCATGCAGATGCATATGCGTTATTTTCCAAGATTTGCTGGAGTAAAGATCCACTGCATACAACGATGTTACACTGCCCCCTGCTGTACTAAAACAGTAACCTGCTGTTATACGCAAGTTATATTTACAGCGAGTAGTGTCAAGTATTAACATTAGGTGTTTTTTCCCATGGATTCCCATGAAAAATCACTTAAGGACTACTGCATTATGTAACCAAGTTTTATTACATATATCTATTAACATATTTACAGTTAATTTATCATGGAGAGTGGTCGTCACAAATATAAATTATTTGGGCATGATTAATGAACATGAAATACAGGTACTGTAGCTTGCTTACTGTGGAAGAAAGATGTGTTGGCGATTCAATCCAATACAATTCACAATACCGGTAGATCATTTGCTTTTGGGATTCCCATTGATAATCTGTGAGATCTTAGAACCACTGTCAACAAACAACACAAGTGGTCCTTTCCACATGATGCCTTTCAATACTGTGGAGCCTCACCCCTAAAAGGGGCCTTGAATACCTGTCCAGCTTAAACCCAAGTAGTGTCTGTTTCCCCACATATACAGCATGATGACACTGAAATAAGGCACAAATAGAGTAGGCGACGCAAACAGCATGCCGAAGGAAAACAACAGCAAGGAGAACGATGAGGACTGGAGCAGAATCAGTCTTTTGATTTTGGCACTGCAACAAACGGGACAGCCGGACTAAAGTAAGCCTCGAACATGATCCTTCACCACCGTCTACCATACGAGCAGTTAATAAACCAGCTTGAACCAAACGATGGTAAAATCACAGATAATGGAAAAGCAAAATGTTGACAGTAGTTTAACTAAATACTGGAAGAGGTGGAGGAAAATAGCAAGATATTATTGTTTAAATATAGCATGTACCATTTTTACTACAACATACAATGGATGTTTTTTCTTCTTCTGACTTGGCTCATAGTGTTTTAAACATTTGCACTTGTGAGAAATACTGTCCATAAAGCGCTGCCATTTTGCCGACCAACAAGAAGTGGTTAAAGTGAGAGAAGACGTTTGCAATGATTTAGATAACGATGTAATGACAGAAACCATTATTGTTATTATTACTAACAAGAAACAGAATAATTTGCTAAAACCTTTTCAACATCATGTTGAAGAGTACTCAGAGAATTTGCCATTGACTTGATTTAAATATCCTTCCCAAATCAATTGTGAAAAACAGAATTAGGCTCTCGCATAGAGGACAAACATTCCATGATCGGAACATGAGTGAAATTATTTGGCAAGAGTGTTTGAGATAAACAATTAAAAAAGGTGCACACAAATGAAAAAACAAAAGTCCCCCAAAAGAAACATGATTTGTACGGTTACCGCCTCGAACGAATACGTTGGCTAAAACGCCCTTACCGGATAAATGGAACATGTGCGGAGCGATGGGATTCATTGGGACCGGCCTCACACGTGTAATGTTCACCAGGCCCAAACCCCTGAGGCACTTAGAGGATTCAACATCAGTCTCTTTCTGCATATGAGTCACAGGAGTCAACGTGATCAAGTATCCTTGGACTTCACACAGCCTTAACGTGGGACTGAACAAGTCATTCCCATTTAAATACACATTCTACTCATTTTGCTTTCCTTTTTTTTTTTACATTTAAATGTTCAATATTCACAATTGTCTGAAGGAAAAAGGAGCATCGTAGTTTTGTAGTGCTGGTAAAAAGTGTTTGTAGGTGGGATTGCCTTTCCAACAGGGAAGTGTTGGTCTGTATGGGTAGCTCCCGCTTCTGGTGGTCCCGGATAAAAGCCGGAGGTTCGGTGATCCTGGCTAACAACCCGGGGTCCTGGTTGCCTTGGGTAAGACTGGGGGGTACTGATGATCCTGGCAAAGAACCGTGGGTCCTGGTGGTCCTGGTTAAGAACCTATGGTTCTGCTGATCCTGGCTAAGAGCAAGGGGGCTCTGGTGGTCCTAGTTAGGAACCTAGGGATCCACCAGTCCTGGCCAAGGGGGCAGGGGTTCTGGTGGACGCCTCTTTCCCACGCCTTACACCTCACAAGCCGGACTCCTCTACAAAGGTTTCCGGTTGTTCCAGTTGGGGTCCGCCCCAGCCTTCTGCAGCTCCGCGGGCCGTTCCAGTGGCGAGTGGGAGTCCTGAGGGGACTTCTGGGCCTGCGGGGACCGGGGGTCCAGCTGGCCGGAGGGCTTGTCGGGGTGGAAGGGCCTGTAGTGCTCGGGCCCCGCGGCACCGGACGTCCTCCTGAAGTCCTGGGGAGGAGGCGGGGCCGGGGGGCCGTCTCGGCTCTGGTGGTAGTTTGGAGAACGGAACTCGTCCGAGCGCCGTCTCTTGGCATCGGGGTGCCTACTATGGGTTTGGGGGTAGGGGTGGGACAGGGGATGGGACGGACGGACATGAAGTTAGCTATAAAGCCGTTCACTGGGTGCTGGGTTCACGTTGCAGGGGGGACGCCTTTATCTGACAGAGCCATGTGCAGTTACCGTAGCTGCACGGTACGTTATAGTTAACGAAGTAAGATGTACAGTGTACATCTTACTGTGTATTTGTATATTGTGGATATTGGATAGTGTATTCATTTTGTGTATTTTGTTGTATTTTCTTTATTAATATCAAGATTTGCCCTCAGCACTTGACTTTATTCTTGATTGATTTGTACTGCTGCTTAGACAACCTCCCCTTGAGGATTAATAAAGTTAAGACCTTATCTTATCTTATTACGGTTGTGTTTGACGGACACCATCATATACACAACGGTTCATTGAAAGATATAATAGTGACCCGCTGCATTGCGATACGTTTTGTTCGTATTGTTTGTTTGTTTACACACCTTGTACATCGACCCGCAGGTCGTATCGGAACGCAAGATATATCGGAACGAAACACTTTTCATTAATCTTCCAACACGGATAACACGAGAGTGAGCTCGGCGGGTACTCACGGGGTCCGGCTGCATCTTACCTTTCGTAATAGGGTCGATGAGTCCTCTGATCCCGGTCGTTGCCGTACTGGTCGTAGGATCTTTTCCGAGGGGAACTGTTGTTGCGGTAACTTCCTGAGCTGCGGTAGGAGTCTCCGTGGGGACGGCGGTCGCCATAGTGATCTTTATAGCGGTGGGGGTCGTACGGGTGATGCCGGTCTCCTTGCCAGGGTTGGTTACTGTTGCCTTGGTAACCATACTTGCGGTCCCTCTGCCAGTCGCCTCGATCTGTGGCGAAATGTTGAAATGTGGTCCACTTAACGGTTGGACTTTAGAATGCATTTCTAAGGACTACGATGGCGTGTACTGGCTGATATTGGGCACGGCGTCGGTAGGTAAGCAATATTCATGTGATCCAGTGTTTGCTTGGCACTGCTGTTAGTATGCAAGTATATAGGTAGTTTTTGGTAACACGAAGGTGGGAAGTTGTATCGCTACGGTTTTAGTCTTAGATACCAACTCCCCTGAAACAGTGATAGCCTTACAGTTATTGAGCAGGGAAACTAACTCAATAACTATTGTAACTATGTATTATTATCCCCTTCATCCACCAAACTGCCATTGGAGACACTAATGTAAAATTGGATGAAAACATCTTTCAGGCACGTCTAAGATCTGCTAAGCTTGTGAGACACAAATAGTATAAAGGGTTTGTGGATTTGTGGAGGTACGTGCATGCAGTTACACAAATAGCATAACAGGTGTGGAGATGTGCAGAGGTATGTCTAAGCTTCTAGAAAATGTTTAATCCAATGCCATGGTGTGTGCGTGCGTGCGTGAGAGAGGTGTGTGAAGCTCTTCCTGGCCAGCAGCTAGGAAGCTCGCTATAGAAAACCATAGCAGTTCAACATAGCAGATGTTGAACTGCTCATATTGGTATAGGTATATAGGTGAGCACGAGTCCTTCTGAAGCAAGTGTGTCCGGGGGGGGGGGGGGGGGGGGTTACGGGTAAATTAATAGTGTCTACAATTGGGGACTGAACCAACCGTCATTTCCAAAGTGGCGCTTGGGCGCAGAGTTGTAGGGCTCCCTGTGGTGTGCATGGGGGCCCGACTGGGAGGGGTGGGTCTTGGAGGACGGCTGCACGCCCGCCGAGTCCCGGCTGGCGGCCGACGACGTCTCCGGTCGGAGGGGCTTGGCCCCGCGCCCGGAGTCCTCCCGCTTCTTGTGGTCCTTCTGGAAGTCAGGTGAAGGTGGTCAGTGACGAGCACAGCTTCACAGACAGAACGACAGGTAGCACAGGGTCAAGGTGGCTCACCTCCTCCTCGTGGGACCGCTTCTTCAGCGCCATTTTGTAGAGTTTGTGAAGTTTCCTAGCGCCAAACTCTGTGAACTTGGACACGAATATCCAAAGATTTCTGCGGCCACACAAAAAACAACAAATTAGATTATTTATTTACAAAGCCTACCGTCATGGTTAAACTGGTGGGAAATACAATTCAATTCCATTTTATTGGTATAGCCCTTAATCAACATTACAGCCTCTAAGGGCTTAACAGGCCAAGTGACACCCCCCATGAACCAAGCCCCCAAGAGACCAAGAAAGAACTCCCTTCATCAGCAAGGAAGAAATATTGGGAACAAACGCAGAGTGGGGGATCCCTCAATCCAGGGATGGACAGGAGTGCAATGGGTGCCACAATTGGCATACACACATGCAGGCAGAATACTGAAGGGGAAGGCGGGGATCAGGGATCGCTCCCGGACGGAGGCCCTATCGCAGCGGCTGGCCAACTCACCGCCGCCACGTCTTGGCGTGCTCGGGGTCGCTGTAGGCTTTAAGGCACTCAGTGATGCGGTCTCCGATCTTCAGCAGGCAGGTGCGGGTGTGCTGCAGCTGCTCTTGGTCCGACAGGCCCTCGTCCGGCTTGTCCAGCTGCTTGAGAGCCTTCTTCACGGGCCTCATGCGCTCCTTACACTGCGCACACGCACACGCACACACACACACACACACACACACAATGAAACCATCGTGATGCCACCGTAGAAGATGCAGGTGAACTGATGGCCGTGTTGGGGGCACAAGGGCCTGTTTTGGTTGATGAACACAGAAGGGGGTCGTCATCTGGTGGGATTCGGGCGACGATGATGTCCACTCACAACACTGAAGGTTTCCTGGTCCAGCTCGTCATCCTCGTCCCCGATGGGAATGGGGTCGGAGCCTGCCGTGATGTGCACGGGCCCTTGGGTCTTCCTCCCCTTTGCGGCTTTGGCCTGAAATAAGCACGAAGGGTTAGCATAAAAGCGAATGCGTGGCTTTGTGTGTGCGTGCGTCTGGGGATGTACCTTCTCCTTCTTGGGCTTGGCTCCCTTCTTCTCCTTGTCGCCGTCCTTCTCCTTCTTGGGGGTTCCCTGCTTCTCCTTGTTCTCCTTGTTGTCCTTCTTCTTCTGCCTCTTTTTCGCAGGAGAGTTCTCAGTTCCGTCGTCCTGTTCAGAGAGTTGGATGTGTATTTTTTCGTCAGCACACACGTCAGGGTTATCAGATAATGCAGGGGGGGATGTGATGACGCAAAACTCGGCCATGGCGGCGGCGTTGGGGACGTCCGGACGCACCTTGACCTCGCCCTCCTCCGAGGGATTGTCCGACAGGCGCGGCGAGGAGGCGTCGTTGCCCTGCTCCTCCTTCACCTTCTCCTTTTTCACCCGCGGTTTCCGTTTCTTCACTTTGGCCTGAAGGACGGAGGCACGGATTACCGAGGACATAACAAATCGATTGCAGAAGAATGAAAGAAAAAGGTCTTGAGGAAAACACGCACCTCTTCCCCTGTTTTGGACTGGTCATTGCTGTCCAGTTCCTTCTTGAGCAGCTTCAGAAGATAGTCAGCTCTGGTCTGCAGCTGCTTGCCCTGGGGCTTCTTGCTAGGGTCATCAGGAAGAATCTGCACCAGGACGACACGTCATGCGTGTTACTCAGTTTGTAACGTAAACAATGCCCATTTCTCACGCACACACAAACACACGCACACACACACAAACACACAGTGCGGCCCCTTTCCCACAAAGCATTTATTGTTGACGTTTACCTTATCAGCCAGTTTGAGGTCCGGGTCTGTCTTGATCAGATCCCAGTTCCCGAAGCCGTGTTCGTAGATGCCCAGCAGGAGCTGGACGTCCTCCTGGATCTCCCAGTCCACGTCAAAGTGGGCTATCTTCACCCTGCAGGTCAGCTGGAACCTGGAGATAAAAAAGGGGGTTTGTTGGACTATCCGTGACTCCGACACCCGGGTTGTACATGCAGATCTCTATCCGCTAAACCGGCAGGCTTACTTTTTCCTGTCTGCCGGATTAGAGGGGATGGCTTTGTGCAGCGGCTCAAACTCTTCCTCGTGCTGGATGATGGACTTGGCGTTGACCTGAACTCCAGAGATCTTGATGTTAATCCCTCGCCGCTTCCCCGGACCTTTGGCTGCGCAGACGGGAGAAGGCGAATACGGCTTTTTTAGATTTGAGTGGACGTTTATGCCTTCGTGGAGAGGAGAGTGACGAGATTAACCAGGCGGGGTTGGGCCGCTGACATGCACTGGATATTAAGAGAATAAAATACAGCATTTATCAGTAGATATGGTATTACTGTCAAATGTATTCAAGCCAGTTGGGGAGGACTGAAACCTAAAACGCACAGTGAAGTGTGAGATGCATTTCATTAGACTTAGACTTCCTTTGTTTGTCATTGAATACACACACCATAAGTGCATATTACATCAACACTGGGGGTGCACGGGGGGCTGCGTACAGTCTACAGGTGAGGTTTTATTTGTCGTGTATGTGAGTGTTCAATGTGAGTGTGTCTGAGTGTTCCTATTTGAAACGCCGCGGCACATCTCAGTAAACAATGATTCAAAGAGCATGCATATGAGCCACGGTGGGCATGTGCTTTGGGCTGAAGCGTGGTGCAGCCTCACCCTCTGAAGGGTTCTCCTTAAGGTGCTCTTCGTGCTCCTGTACCGCAGCCACGCAGCTGGAGTGAATCAGCTCGGCCAGCCTCTTGAGGTCTGCGATGGACTTGTCCACCAGCTCAGAGTCTCGGGCGATGGCCTCTAGTCTGGTGAGAGGAAGGAGAACTTGTTTTTTTAAGACTGATGCCACATGACGAGGTGGGAGAGACACTTTAGATCAGCGGTCAGGAACCTATGGCTCGGGAGCCATATATGGCTCTTTAGGTGACGGCATATGGCTCCCAGGCAATTTTGA
>JAOPJJ010000141.1:11909915-11922772 GCA_027122795.1 Enchelyopus cimbrius
TAAAAAGTAATATGTTGTGATTATGCACTTATTTACTCTTTACTTAATACTAAAGGCTTATTTCTTAACACAATCACAAATGTAAACAAAAACTCAAATATATACATACATCTTTATCTATATATCTATCGATCTTCATTCGATAGATATAGATATACATAAAGCTCCAGAATGCCAACAGGAGAAACGTACCTCCTTTTTTGCCAGTCCGTGTGTCCATCACCCTCTCGATGGTCTCGCTGTCATCATCCTGCTGCTCCTCCGCCACGTCCCCCGGCATCTCTATTAGGTCGTCGGAGTCCGTCTCAAAGTCATGCTGGTCCTCCTTGTAACTGCCAATACAAAAAAGACGATGAGGAAGGGATTATATGGAGCCCCTCCCATTTAGTAAGCAAAAACGTTCTGAATAAAAAGAAATTACATTGAAAAAGAAAACAAATTGAGTGGTACAGGCTGGCCGGCATGTTTTTTAAATAGAATATATATATTTTACATAAATACAGATTTTTATTTTTATAAGAAATAATTGTCTAGAATATATCTATCTCATAGGAGATAGATATTGATTAGCAATGACGACAGATATCTAATATACGTGCAAGTAACACAATGATACAGGATAAGATAGACTATGTTGATCCGTTATAATAAAGTTCACCCAAAACACAACACTCTACACGTGAATGAGCCATGTTTGAGGTGTTCAGAGTAGAGGGGGTAGAGCTTTACATTTTCAAAGAGCAATCTGACAAATAATGCCCTAGTCAGCAAATATCTCGAGAGGGCAGACTCTCAACAGATATCTTACAAGACCACTTGAGCAAGTACCTTTTGACTTTTGTCGCAGCCCTTCCCCGGGTTTGCCTCTTTGGAGTATCTTCACCGTCCTCGTCGTCATCCTCATCGTCATCATCATCATCCTCATCGTCTTCGCCCGAGGACTCCTGTTTCCTGGGCTTCCTCGCCTTCTGGGATTGCTTTTTGGCCGTTGATTTACCCTGGGGTCTGTAAACCGATCGGAGACGATAGAAATAATCGAAGACATCTCAAACGTCCAACCCTATCATCTTATTTATCTTGGCAGGAAACACAGCAATGCCATTTAGATATGTAAGGAAATTTAGAATTTTGTCTTGCTTTAATGCTGCAATACTGAATTGCTGATCATTGCAAAAAAAAATTACAATATTAAAACCAAATAATCAATGTCTGCCATTAAAGCTGGCAGAAGAACAGATGATACAAATTACACAAACATTTCTAACAGTAAAATAATAAGGGTTACAAAATGAACAGGAAGGGAATGACACTGAACAGACTGGTGGGTAACTGTCTGGGGGTCAGGCTAGGCTACACGCTTACCTTCTAGCAGGAAGTCTTCTGGATCTAACTGTCTCTTCCTGATCACTTTCTGCACTGCTGGAATCCTCCTCGTCCTCATTTGAGTCATCATCATCCCAGGTATTTCTTTCAAAAAGAAATATAAGTTCACCCTCGAAATTCACCCCTTTGCCAATTTGGAATTATTGTAAAATCAATGTGATATTTTGTTTGCAATTCAAACCAATTAAATGTTACTATGAATCGAAGCCGGCCACAATTGTTGTAAGCTATGGCTAGCTATTTCCTTACAATACAAAACCCAACCCAAGCAAACAGATACCCAAAACAAAGGAGGATGGTCAAAATGCTTTAACATTTACACTTAACAAAAAACATGACAAATTAAAAACAATGCACAACAACATCGATTTTTTGGGGGGGGAATTTTGAGACTCAAAATTGAAGTGTAGCAGCCTGTACTTACTCTCTTTTCTTAGACCTTGTTCCTCTTCTCTTAGGACTTTCATTTTCAGACTCACTGCTCCCCTGAAATAAGATCACAATACATTACAGTACTATTTTCATTTGTATCAAGAGATGGCAGCACTTCAACAGAATAACCACTAGGTGGCATAAATAACGCTTGGAGAGGAAGAGTGGTCCAGACATTTAAAAGTATAACCAGCAGAGACAGTCTCAAAAACTTAAAAAGGAAGGCTGGTCCTTCTCATTTTACCAGACGGTGCAGGTGGCACCATGTTGGCACACATAGCATGGCAATTACCTGTTTTAACAGCATTACACCAACAGTTTTCTACATTTAAATTAGCACATTCTTACCCCAGCACCAATGTTTAGACGAGCAGGTTCCTGTCTGCTACGATTGGACCTTCTGACCCCGTACACATCTGGATGCTCCTCCCACATCTGTAGCCACATGAAGTCATTTCATCCAGAAGAATTCAGCATGTAATCATTCCAATGCAAAAGCCAGAACGTAGCTGCCTTCATTAAAACTAATAAATCACATAACCTAAAGCCTTGAACATTACATATTCAATGCTGCACTTGGCAACGCAATTCAAAATAGCGGACCTGTACCTTTTTCACATCTGCCAGGCTCTCCTTCTTTCTAACCGGCTTGTCTTTGACTTCGGCTGCAGCCTGCCGTGACTTGGACCCTGTGGATTCGCCCTCGGACTCCGAGTGGCTCTCTGACTCCGAGGAGCTGTTTGACTCAGAGTGGTGGGCCCGCTGCTTCCTCTCGGTGCCATGATCACTCTCAGACTGACTCCCAGACTCTGACACGGAACGGTTGGACTCCTCTGACGCGGAATTGCTGCACAAAACAACAATGGTCGTAAATAGTTTGCGCACTGCATTTGGTGGATGAAATATGCAGGCCCTTTTATTTCAGACGTGGGAAATTAATATTAGAGCCAATAAGAAAATATGATTTAGCAAAAAAGGTTTATGAACAACTGACATGACAATGACAATACATAGGCCTACTGATGATGTAGAGAAATGCATTGTACAATCATTTTCGTGCACACTAAAATTCTAAACAAATCGCACTCATTTTTGCTATTCAACCTGAATGTTTTTTTTATATTAAAGTCACAAGAAATAAATCATTATTTTGCTTGTCCTTTAAACAATCTGTTATGCACTTCAATGATTCTACTCCCATGTGAAACAATTCAGTCCAGACATGCATTCAAAACAAATGAGTCATATTCCGCAATGCTGTGGGTTTTGTATTGACCCCCATTGTTAAAATAGGATAAGAATCTCTAAGGCACACCAATCCTCTTAAGGTGATGTGAAAATGACCATTACTAGGGAACCGTTAAGGCGGCAAGCACAACAATGACAACTTTGTGACAACTAGGGTACTCCTTTATGTCAGCACTATAGAATTGAATGAGCTTGGAAGTACACTATTACAAAAAAGCTGCAAAAAGATGTACATAGCTTAATCTTGTCACATCATGTTATACCAAGTGTGAACTACTGGAGGCACTAAAAGCTTACAAAATAATCACCAAGCGCTTCCATAAATGGACAACCAGTAAAAACGAACTGATCGGTTTACATTATAGCCGTTGTTTCGTGTTACCTATACAAGGTTAACTCTTTATAAATCACACGTGGGTATTTGTTTTGATATAATGTGACGACAGAACGTCAAATAAAATACTAGAATCCAAAACGCCTATAAAACTCGGAAGTAAAAGCCTTCAATTATAGTAAAGGTCATCCGTGGGTGGGGTCTATGCGTCATCTCAAATTACGATAGGCTGGGGCGTTACTAGGTAAGGAATAAGCCAATCTCTGCTCATTTCTCTCCACTAGGCGTGACAGTCTCAATATACTTCCGGTTCCTCCTCCATGTAGTTCTAAAGTATTTTACAGTCAGCAATATGCACAAAAGCCAGGGCCATTTTGTGACCTTCTTTTGCTATTGCAACATGTTCATGACTTTGTTTTGTTTTGCCATCATGTATTTCTGATGGGACCTTATATGCTCAACCTCAAACTTCTTCAAAATGCACATAATACTCATGGACTAAAATGGCTGCCGTGGTGTGGAAGAATAATCCAATTTTACCCACATTAGGTTTTGCAGTAAAATCTACATTAGCATCCCTATGCAACTACATACAATGAATCACATGCCTTCTACCTAGTTATAACTACATAACACATAAGCAGCTCAGAGCACACAACGTCTAAATACCTCTTCCTAAATACCTACACATAGCCGACGGGCTTAATCTAAAAATGCAAAAAGCCTAACAAATCTGCCGACCGGTCACACATCCAAAGACTCAAACAGACCATCTTTGCTCCATTCCTAGACTGATTCTATAAGAATATTGTTGTTCTGGCCTTGATTCTCCCTCTTTCTTTGCAATACATAACTACTTTCTGAGGGCTCCAGGGAATACAGAATATCGAATTCTAGGCCTTCTCCTTTCCACGTGCATGTGTCCAAACTGACTGAACATAGGTCTGGGGCTCTTTATTTACCATTTTTGTCATCTTCATACATCATGGACACGAGAGAAACAACATGAACTCAGACTGTAGGCATTGGGTTTTTCTTAAGTTCATTATGTGATAAAGCATTCTTGTCAACAAATTACACCACTGGAGCACCTAAAACCAAGTTTGGCAATATGATTTTAACGTAAATGGCCTCAAACAAACACTTGGCTTAACTTTATCATTGATTGTCAATGTGTCTTTCATAGCAGATCAAGACGTGTTTGAGTTCAGTATAGTATACAAATGATAAGGTTTTTAAAATGTCTTTATTTATGAAGATGAAAGAACCATACCTTCATTGGATTTTAAGTCGTATCACGTATCACACACGTTAAGGGTTAAAGGCCTGGTAACATAACCACACATAGACATGTAAATTGAACCCCCATGTAGGGTAAAACCAAAAGATTGGGATAGGTGGTTTCAATTCCTTTAACGTGTCAATAGTTGTTTTGTTTTGATAAATGAAATAAACCGTGAAAATGAAAGCCATCTGGTATAACATCTAATTTGCTGACAAACTTTGTAAAAGCAATAAGGCCTTCTCATCGATTTGGGATTGAAGCATGTCTTACTAGTTTAAGCTTTGTTTTTACTTTGTTAGTAAATCGCAAAGATAACAAGAGAGCTTAAAGCCAATAACTTGCAAAAGTTACTGAAGGCTGAATATAACTTCTATAAAGAGTTCATCTTTCTAAGAAAACGCAGAGAACAGGTTTATTCCAAAGGTAAACAAAATAATTAAGAAAACTATGTAGCTTTCAGTAGCAGGTGTGGCCTATGTAGTATTTTGAAACAACTACATTTACAGAAACCAGACATGCAAACAACGTGGAAGAGAGAGTAGAACTATACAGTGTTGTACTGATACATGTAACCAAGTCATGTGTTGTAGTCATAATAAAAACAAAAAATCTGCCACTATAAGTAATCGCCATTCATCAAACAGTGACCAAAATAGATAAAGAGATGTATTGCCTTTGAAAACGACTCATCGTTGATAGAAATGGTGCAATGCAGTGCCAACCGGTAAGACAAGGTCATAATAAATAATTGTCTTTAGAAATCTAAGATCTGTGACAGGTTTTGTAATAGTGCAGATTAGCTTTGCTTCGGACTTTAACATAGATCATTAGGGCATGGGACCCCCACACAGGCCTAAAACCACAGTATTGAGTATAAGAAATGGTAGGATATTCAGGGTGTGGCTATTAAACAAAAGCAAGGTCATGTATATTACACTTAAACTCAACAGGATCAAAGTCTCAAGAATATGAGCAGGTGACCAACCATGCTTGACAGGGTAAACAATCAAACCAGATGTCATAATCAAAGAAAGTATAGGGATCATACCTTGATGCATTGCTTTGTGTAGAACATTCATCCTCATGCTTTTTATTTTTATTCTTCATCATCGTTGTGGCTTGGAATTATTTGTGATCGATTGGTGTCCCGATGTATACTGTCAAAAAGTTAGACGAAACATTAACGAGCACAGAGGATTCCTTAGATTGTGCTTTTGCTCAAGTGGCGGATGTAACATAAACGTGAAGCTCTTAAATGTCTAATACATCTATAACCGATATAAGAATCGTATTTAACGTATTCAACTAAATATAACGGGGGTGGGGATAATCCTTAAACTGTATTTATTCTAGTGAGTTACAATACTGTCCTCGAATCAAGACGCGTGCATTAATTCCAACTGCGTCATTACATCAAAGATGATACTTATAAGGGGACACATAGTATATGTCATGTAACGTTATGTAGTACAAAATATGAACATACCAATTCCTTGTATAGGAAGATATGAAGTATTAAGAGTCACGTCCGCGACAGTACATTATATTTATACTAAAATATATGTACTCGGAGACTAAAAATATAAAAAGTGAACAATTCCAATTGTTAAAAAAAATAGAGTTAATCAAAAAGAAACCGAGGGCCTGTTCATTCTTCATTCACAGAAGGTCTTCTTGGGCGATAGGCGCCAGCTCCTCTAGGAGCATAGCACACTAAAAATGGAGGCACGCCATGGCCGCCACAGCTCAATATAGAAAACAACGACGAGCAGTCTCCCCGTACAGACGACAATAACGGATCAAAAATAACCAGGAAATCACTCAGAAAAGCCAGAATCAAAGCAAAAAACATTAAGAATCGATCACTGGATAAATGCGGGTCGGAAAGGACCACTCACGGGCAGAAATAGTTCCAAGGACTAGACTGACGAAAGCCTATAGTACCCTTCCCAAGGCTGATCCGCCATCTAGAGCTCCTTCCTAGCTCTGAAAGCTATGCCTTTGATTGACGTTATTTCCATTTACCCCACACTCAGGTGATGTGAAAGTCCCACCCCTTTTTATTTTGTCTAAAAAATAGACTTCTGAAATATGCCTATTCAGAACATCCCTGTTACAAATAGTCTCTTATAAGAGGATGCAATAGTTGAGGGTTCAAATAACATTTTAAGGTTCAATTTTGTTAAGTGTTTCATCATTTCCTGTTGAAACAGGAAACTGTACACCAGGAGCCATTTTATAGAGCCCTTGGAAACCATTTCAGGTCAAACTGTCATTTGACCCACGATTGCCACCATTACAAATTATGCAATTGAATTTTGATTTATTAAAATGTGTTGAAATGTTAACAATTGATTCAATCTATCAAGAGTATGATCAATTACATAATTATTAACTTATTTGCAACTTCAGCATGACAGATGCAATTCCAAGACTTCACATTTACTGACAAGGTGATATAAACAATTGATATTGTATTAATTGCATTATCGTCTATTTATTTTCAATGAACATTTTTCAAGTTTGGTACTTTGAAGCCAGATCCTAAACCACTAATGAACCAGTCAAGGAAAAAAATGCAATTTGAATAGTTTATTCCAATGAAAACACTTCAATGTAAAAATGCAATGTATTTCGTAAAAACTTTCGGCAATTTCAGAGTTGACTTTCAATCGGTATTCCCCAAAATTGCGGATGTGTAAAATGTTTTTGTAAAATAAAAATCTTGAAATAAGTCCAAAAATGTTTCATCTTGTGATTTGGTTTCACGCCAAAACACTTTTCTTCGTATCAAAAAACGCTGTCCACTTCAGCAAATCCCGTCGATTAAAGTCTTCAAAGGATAAAGAGGGAAAAAAGTGTAAGCCCACAATGCAAAATGACACTTAATGATATGTCAAAAAACGAATACAGAAGCTGACGACAATATGTTGAGCAAGAATTTTAGCCAAACTTAACTACATGTTCAAATATGTGCGGTGGTTACGAAAAACGTCGGGATTTTGTTTCCCGAACAACTAGTATTTGCATCGGCCAATATCAAATGTGTCCAACAAAAAACGAAATCTAAACTGAATGAGGTGCTTTGGTTGAAATCAAATCATGAGGCATCTGGATAAACCAAAAATGTAGCATTAAATGCACACACAAGTATATTGTTAATTTAAATATACCACTGTCCACAAGAGGGTTGATAAGGCAGCAAAACACTATTGTATAATTCTGCAGTAATTGTGCATTGTATGTTAATTTGCCTGTGTAAATATTAAGCAAATGTGATTCTCAATTTGTTCGTGCTAAACTAAAGTTATGACATACACTAGTGTATAAGTGAAATCTGAACATTTAAACTGGGACACATCCAACAGCTAATAAGCTAACAGGTAAAAATGCATCTCTTGATGAAAAACACTATTATAACTGGCAGGGGGGAGGGGCAAATATTTGGAAATATTTAACTCTCTCCATATCATCCACCCCCCCCCCCCCCCACCCACACACACAAACAACTGTAATACATCTCCAACGACTTATCAAATCCATCAAAGAGGGCCATCAAGATGTTAGTTGGAATATACTAGTTTAGTAATATACTAGTTTTCATGGCCTTGACAAAAGCAGTATCAAGACAGTATTACGGTTAAATTAAATATTTTTGAACAAAACATGAATACTCACAGAGTTGACTTCTTTTCCTTCCAACAATTATTCAAGATTGCTTAATCGCTTAACTCCTCCACTCTAAAAAGAGACAAAACAAAATATTTTATTTCAGACATATAAAAGTGGTTACTGTCTTATAATTATTATAAGTAATAATTATAAATAATTTGGTTTCCCAATGAGGCATGTGAAGATAGCCCACAATCGTAGACTGTTAAGTATGTATTGCACATTGTCTAGAATGATGGTAAACACACAACTGTAACTATAAAGTTGTCATTTCATAGCAGTATTTTAACATTAAGTAATATTGGTGTAATTTGAAATTGTTTTAACATATGCAATGACAAATGTGCCTCAAATAAAACCATGACGACAAATGCAAGGGAAGGGTGATCAAGATTAACTTGTTGGGTAACTGAACTGCCCTATTAAACCACCTTGCTTCACTATTTTGTATTACTGCAGCAAATGTAATTTTTTTAACATTTCACTGCATAAATGCACTACATGAGTGTTTTCTTTGTGCAAGTTTACCAAGAGTTCCATGGGTTCTTTTTGGTGTCATGCAACAATTGCGAGATTAAGTTTGCATTCTGTTTTCATTCGATTTCAGACAGATATAAAAGCAAAGAAAGAGTAGAAAAATCAAGATTATGAATTCAACAAAAACATGAATGCTACATAGAAGGTGCATTGAATTGCAATTTGACCTAAGATTTATTGGAGTGGTATTTTATGTGGTATATTGGTATGTTCCGTATAGGGGAGCCTTCCATGTTACCGACTTAATATATTTTTTTCTCATGGCATCGTAGTGAATGTAAAATGGGCTTATAGCGAAACCAAATTAGATAAATTACATGTTAAATGTTTAGAAACCTAAAAGAAAGCATTTCCTGCTCCAATGCCTGTATCTTCGGAATGTTGAAAAGCACATTCCAATCAAAAAACATGACAATCGATAAATCGGTTTCATAAACATGACCTATTTTGAAAGAAATGTAGTCACTCACAAATGTTTCTTTTTCAGAAAGGGAAATTTCCATTTAAAATTACACCCCCAAAAATGGTGCCGCAAAATATGAAAAATTCAAGTCATAAACTCGAAAAGTTCGTTTTTTGAATCCATTGCTAATTTGGATTTGGTTTGGAAACGCAGTTTTGGCATTTTGCGTTTTGAAATTACAATGCCGAGACAAAAATGCCATTAACTTGTGCGCAATGGTATCATTTTATATTTACTGGCTCATGCTATGACTATTAAAGTGTCCAATATAATGTACACTGTTGTTTGTAAATGGAATTGCAAGTGCTAGCAGAATTATTTGGCCTTCGTCATTCACCTATGCCAAAATGTATGACTTTTTTCCCCATTTAAGAATTGGAATGTTTGAGAAAGACTACATTGTGAGACCGTAACATTGAAATGTTGGAAGATGAGCAAGTAAGAACAGCAAGATTGCCAAATGTGGAAATGCTAGACAAGGAGACGTCAACTAAATTTCGAATTTTTTTGTATTAGCAAATTTTCAACTTTGGTGTAAAAACGGAAAAGGTTGGCCAAAATATTAATGGGTATACATTTTAGATGGTCATGTTGGCTTTCTTTCGGCAAATTATTATATGACTGAATATATTTTCGAATAAGTTTGGTATGGTATCAGATGCGAAAATGTCTACCAGGCAGAAAACCTGACTTTTCTTAGTATGTAGTTTAAACGACATTGGGTTTCCAATTTATAAAACCTCTTGAAGTGCTTACTTAAGTGCTCAATTAAGGTAATAGACTTTATACACCTAGTCATCAACAAGTGCTTGATATATGCAAAAGGGTGATGTGAAAGGGTAATTCAGGAGAATGGGAGTACAAAAGCCTATTTCAAAAGTCGCAAAGTTTTGGCAATAAAATAAATACTTACCACATTGCCATTACGCTCCGAATCCCCTCCACGATATTGTCCATGCTTCACACCTTTAACATGGTGAAAGAAGAGGTTTAGCGAAGAAAAACGAAAACAGCACTCTCTACTGGCTGTAAATGTGTGGCAGTCAAATATTTTCACATTTCAAAAGGCCGAAAATGTTTAATAGAAACATGCCTACCATATTCCTTGAACTTGTGTGGTTGGATTTTTTCTTCATGTTCCTCTCAATCCTCTTGGGAGACTCAGGAAAATATCTACAAAAAGAAGATATATAAACAAGTATGAGTAATGTGTAACCAGCAAATTGTAATCTACATTTTCATCATTGCTGAAGGAAAGGAATTTTTGTTTACAGTGTACTAGATTAACAGTATGTAGGAGGATAACATACTTTCCCATACGCAAAAGCTTTTAAATGTTGTAAAGAAATTATAAATATATAGTGAATTGTTGTTGTTGTTTTTTTTAAATAACCTTTCATCAGTTGTGTGGTTTGATTATTTTCCCACCCTCATCTGTATACTTTTAGAACAACTTGACAAATAAAATAAATATTTTGGGTGTTTTTCCTATTCACTGCCTCAAAGGGTTAAAAGCCAACACCCTATTTTAGATTTCGACAAAACTCCTGCTATCTTATGTTGCCTGCCATAAACACAACATTTCAGATGTGTGTATGTATAGTGACATTATATAATGTACTTATTGATGCAAAATAATTATTTTTATATTTATGTAATTTATATGTCTATTTTAAATCATTCTAATGTACATTTGTCATCTATTTCAGTGTTCACTAATAGTGATGTTTTGTAGATGTGTAATTCCTCAAATTGAACGTCAAATTAAACTAGTTTTTCCTTTCCCCAATCATTTTGAAGATATGACGTAATACAAAAAAATATAAAATATATCCAAAACGTACAAAAATCTCCAAAGGCCATTGTATTCTGCCTAACTCTTCAACATATAAGCATTGAAGACGGTTACAATCATTTCTGGTCATTTTAAAACCGACGAAACGACGACATTCTCTTTTGCCCTTTCAAGGACAAAGGACATTTTAAATGCGTAGTTGGGAAAAACACCCTTTTACAGCATCTCTTCCAAATATCAAGGACTGGGGTGTTATCATACCCAAACGACTTTCTTGCTTAACAAACTTAAGGATGGTAGAACAAAACACTGCATAAGTAGGGTTTTATTCCATGACTAAAACACACCATAGCCATTTTTGCACCGCTGTCTTCAAACGTCGTCCTTTCCACCATATTGCTGTTCGATCGACTCGTTAACACAAGTAGTTACCGAGTATATGAGAACTGTAAAATCCTTACCGGTGATGCAGGGCGCCACTATCCCATTTCATCTGTTTGAAAGGTCGCAGATTCAACTGTTTTTGATCGTTTTCGGTGATTCTTTGGCCGCATTACGTCGTGTCGCGCGTTGCCCATGGTGGATGCTCGGTTCCTCTGCTGTGTCTGTCTTCTTCCCCGGTGCTGCCTACGCTGTTATCCTTATGGCTCTGCCCACTTTCCTTCAACGTAACCACGCACAACTTCTCGAGCAGCTTCTGGGACAAAGTCCGTCACACATAAATGTTTAGTAGATCTCCAGTATAACAACGCCACGACATTAATTTAAGTTTAACGAATGAACTGGATAAAATAACATCTATGATAAATAATTAATAATAGAATGTATCTGAATAGTATATTTAATGTATGGGTATATAATCTCAGTTGTTTACTATAGAATTATAGGCTATATTAAAATGTTGAATAGTTTGTATAAAATGCAATGAAATAGAATGTCGTTGGGACAGACGCATTCGGAAGTGCATTTGGGGGGAATACGTCTAATAATGGAATAAGTGCATTTATAAAACCCACATTTGTAATAAATACAAATAATAACAACGTATGTTAGGAGCTGAACACATTAAACAAACACGAATTAGTCCCTGCCAATACGTTATGCTCATAGTCAGTATACATTTAGAAAACCTTTCAAAACAGGACTACAATTTCGCTTTCAATATTTTGCCTATAGTATTCAGCTTTACAGTTCTCCACCCAGTCCACTGGCCAATGAGCTACGAGACGTGCAGCGCGACTTTATGGCGGTGGAAGATTTCTTTAAAAAGACCATCGGCTTGGCAACGGGAGAGACATGCTTGCCCAGCCGTTCAATTAATTGAGTCTGAAGTCTGACACAATAACATTTCGCCGCCGCAAACTTGACTTATCTGAGTACCCTGGCCTAAATAATTGGTTCTGAACCTTTTTCTACTAGTGTACCCCCTCTAAGATATGTTTTCAGCTAAGTATCCTGATTTCATTAACGTGGGATTATACTGTATGCCTATGTTTTATAACCAATATGCCGCCTACTTTAAAAAGTAAGACATTTTTGTAAATGTTTTGAGTACCCCCTGCAGCACTCCAAAGCACCCTTACTTACGCGTACCCGCATTTGAGAACTACTGCCCTAAATGATGACGCGTACCGAAAATATGACATCATCACGACGCCTGCTGAGCGAGTAGAGATGGCACCACTCAATGACGACAATGAAGAGGAAG
>JAOPJJ010000141.1:11953473-11963549 GCA_027122795.1 Enchelyopus cimbrius
GTGTGTGTGTGTGTGTGTGTGTGTGTGTGTGTGTGTGTGTGTGTGTGTGTGTGTGTGTGTGTGTGTGTGATGGGTATCGTCGGTACGGGTCAAATTTCTTTGTTATTATTGAACATTTCTAAACTCCTTCAGGGATTACCTCACCAAATACCCTTTCAAAATATTTTTTATAAACCACTGGGACCTGTATACACAAAGGAATGTAATGCAAAGCTTTGAATCAAGCATAACAGTGTCACAGTAGTATGCCGAAACATTTTGCAAGGCACGGGAAAAAAGGCTGGGGTTATAATATCATGATCTGTCCTGTGCAGACAAAGCGAATAATACAAATGTTTCATCAGGGTGCAAGTGAGAACAGAAATCTCTCAAAGATGGGGGACAATCTCCTCCATTCATACGGTGGCAAGCACATGACGTGCGGGCACAGCATGAGGATTAGAACGATCAGCTGAGCCCAACTCAAGACCGCATTGTTGCTTGCTGCTCACCGCTGGCGTTCTCCTTTCCCCAAGTCTCCCCACCGCTTATCACAGAGGACAGAGCTGGCCCTCTCCCTCCCCTACGCCTGCAACGCTTCAATCATGAGCTATACTCTTCCCTTCTGCACAATGTTGTTATCCCGACCCCATCACCAACTCATCTTTATGCCAGTTGTATATTTTCCTAATTTGTCAAAAAGAAAAAAACATATTTTTGACCAACTGGTGATGTGTGTGGACAAGAAATAAAAAGGGGAAATGGATGGAAAGCCCAGCAATTAAATAAATCTGTTGGGCCCCGAGATAAGAAAACCACACACTGCTGCCTTTGTTCACGGGACACATCTGTACTTGACTGACAAAACGTCAGGGCCGTAAATCGGATGCTGTGTAAATACACCAAACAGGGTGTGCATCGGCCCCCGCGCTTCACTGCAAATGTGCTCAGAGGGTGACTGCGCTTGGCTGATAACGAACAGGGCTTATGCATACACACCTATTCATTCAGACAGCCGTGGCAAATTCAAAGAAACACCTGGACCTGGTCCGCATCCACCTAGAGAACACGACTATTACGGGAATTAATGACCGACGACCGAGCACAGCCATTTAACTGCAAGCCAAGCAAAAATAAATAAAAAAGAGATAATGTACAACGAATCGCAACAACAAAAATCTCTAAAGGGCCACCAAGTTATTTCATATGTGCAATGGAAGCACTCTGAATGGCCCCGTTCAAACCAAGGACGGCCACCTCAGCACCAACAGGCTGAGGAGATATTTAACCTATCGCTACCTTGTTTGCCCTCGCCAGTAGGCTTTACTACCGCTGTAATGAGGATTATAAGAGGGTCGCAATCTGCCCGCATTGCAGTTACACATTGTTTGGGCATAAGAGGCTGGGGGACATTTTGCATGCCGTGAACCCATTTGTGTCAAGCAACAGGGTAAAAAAAAAAGAGCATGACAAATGTTTCCAATGACAAATACAGCCAGATTGTGTACTGTACGTGTCAATTTATAAGGACATTGGAAACAACCATTTTCAATGACATTGGAAAGAGTTGTTTCCAATGTGCTGATAAATTGACCTTTTATTAGTCATGGGAAACAACTGTTTCCCATGACTAATACAGCCCTAATGTGTACTGATAAAAATGTGAAAAGGTCAATTATTGTATTAATTAGTCCCAGATTTGAACTCACTCACCTATATAAAGCGAAGAGTCCTTCTTCTTGACGTGGTCGTCGATGTAAGACACCCCAAGAGGCTGCACAGGAGTAGCTCCTATTCCCAGCAGGACCTGAGCCCCAATCAGTAGCAGATACATCATGTTGGTGTTAGCCTTGTTGGCACACAGTTCATCTTCCACCTTCTGGGCTTCCACACTGGTGGTGTTCAAGCACACATCCCGCCCAGTGTCACTGCTCAGCGTCAACTCAATCTCATATGGTTTTGTCAGAAACTCGGGCAGCGCGGAGAGAAGTGCACCAAGCGCCATGACAATACCCCCGCAGCCAATAAGCCGAGGGCGGTGGGCCTTGGCTCCGAAGTAGCTGACAAACAGGATCAGAGCCAGGTTGCCGATCTCGAAGCTGCTGGCGATCACCCCAACGTCGGCACTCTGGAGGTTGAAGCGCCGCTCCAGCGTGGTCAGAACACTCACCTGAGAGAGGAGTTCCAACATGAATGATGGTGAACACAAGCATCAACTTCATGAATGGGGAGAAAATGCTTAGCACTGCAATTAGTTGCAGCAGTTTTTAACTGATGGCACAAGAAGAAGTTGAAACTGTAAAAATTAAGGGAAGTCTGAGGTTGATGTCTGGCACTACATTTGTTTTTCTTATGGCCTTAATTTGAATGGTTTACAATAAGGCTATTCCATATTTGCCTTGCAAGTGAAAAGGGTTTATCTAAAAAGTTCAAACCTTAGAAATTGAGATTGAAAGTTGAAAATGTATTTGGGTAGGTATGGTTACATGTGATTATTAGGGGTTCGAACTGGTCCGACCCAAAAGCAGGCTTTTGCAAGTAAAGCTTTATTATGTCTTGAATAAGGCCGGTAGTTCCAATGGTTCCAATGCCAAGCAAGCCTAAAGGTCAGGAGACCTGTTGAATCTTTAGCTCGGGCCCCTGAGCAGATGCACGCTAGCTGATGCATTTTACAAGCAGCAGAAGGGCAGGGGATCTCATCTTATCCAATCCAGTTACCACAGGTCTCAGCTAGAGGTGTGGTCAGCTGCGTCTGCGCTAAAGCTGAGCAACAAGGGGGTAAGCCCTTGTTCTGAGGTTCAGTGTGTTCACTAAAATGTCAACAGTGGTCAAATGTATTTCCCTTCCCTTTAGTGAGATTGTTTGTAAAAACATCAATAATATAAAAGGTCTCATAAAGGGTAACAAAAGGGTCTCAGCTACGTTATCATCCTGCGACTGAGCCTGGGCCTGATATTAAGCCCATGCATATCAAGCTCCACGTAAAATCGGACTAGGGCGTTGACATAAAGGGTGTCTAATCAAGTGTAGCTCCATGTATGAAATATCTGAGAGGCACATGTGAACGGCGGACCTAATATCACGCTCTTCTCAAGTGCAGACTCTCAAGATTCTTGCATCATGGAATGCTTGAGGCTGAATAGATAAAAATGTTCCGCTCCATATATGGTTATTTAAATCCATTACTAAGGTCTGGGAACTGAGTTTATAGAACAAACAGGAGTTGGACAGACACACTATATAATATGTTTTGGTTGGGAAGACAGTAGCATGTAGTCTTCTCTGTTTGGTTTGGGCACTTACTTGTATTCAGTATTCAAAGGAACTATAAATAACTCAGCATGGAAAGATTTTTATTTTCATTGCTGTCCCAATTTACTTCTGCCTCCAGCAAATGTTAAACGGAGGAGATAAATAAACGATACACCATAATGATGTACATGTTTTCTGGTAACCTATGGCACAGGGGTCACTAATGGGTCACTATAATTAATGACAACATACAACATATAAACAATGACAACATATTTTTAATGAAACAACCGATTTCCAGTAGCCTTACTGACTCTATAACGGTCTACGTTTCACATCATAATCAGCAATGTGGCCATACATATCGTACATACGGCAAAGCATTCGCAGAGCCATGACATAAGGAAACGTAACCGGCTTGTGTCGCCGGTTACGTTTCCTCATGTCATCATACAGTAGCTCCTTCACCGCCGACTCGCTGGCGGCAAAAATGTACGGCGAAGTAAACAAGCTAGCTATCGGTCACGTCAACTTCGAGACAGTCAAAGTTACGCACGACTTAGCACGCTAACGTTCGGTTGAAAACATACGATACGTGACATCACGTGTTCGCGCGAAGCACCTAGAAGCTGCTGTGTTTAACTTACCAGGTATGCTCCCACCGTGCCCTGGGCCAGCATCAGGGCGCATTCCGCAATCAAAAATATCTTGATATTTGAGAAACACGACTTTTTACGAGGGGCATCTCGTTGAAGAATAACCCCACCGCTCCTCGCCGAGTCCCTGGGTTTTTTCACCTGCATCCTTCCCGAGCAGCTACTTTACAGCATTGCCAAAAAGAGAGATAAGACGCAAGACGACCGGCTGGCCCGTAGTTCAACATAAGACACCTGGCGGCGTCTGCTTCCCGCGTTACGCTCGGTATCCTTGTCGCACTGTTGCAGTTTTGTCCTTTACGCTCATTTCTGTACACAACGTAAACAATGTGCCGTGAAAGCCATTCACTCAGAGGGGCAGTTCTTCCGTAGCACCTAAGTGTTGCCTCCTGAACGACGCCCCGGACATATGAACTCCCTCAAGGCACAAGTGAATGAAAAAACGCCGAATTTGGTTTCAATAGCGATAACGATATCGCCGGAGCACGTCGTCCTCAGCCGCTCAGGTTCCATACATGGCAGTTAGTCAATCCTATACCCCACGTTGCCGCCGCTCACGAGCGCCATGGTTGTGGATTTAAATGCACAGTGCCTGCGGTATGAACAGCGTAAAGTGCGCTCTGCCTCTAATTCAGATGGGCTTTAGGATGGCAGCCCTGGTGGCGATGTGCGGCATGTGACAATCTGCTCAACTTGTATGTAGGCGTGATTTGACGGAAGACTGGTAACGTCCACCGTAAGATTTCAGTACGACTGGACATATGTAAAAAACGAATTTTAATAAAGTATAAATGACTTCAAAACAACTTTTTGAAATAACTTCGGGTCTATCACATATTCATTAGCATTATGATGATTAGTATTATTATTATTATTAATGACGCATATTTCTTTATTAAGTAATGGGCTGAAAGACTGTCCAGTCATGGGTCTACTATTTTGTCTAATAGCAGTATGCCTTCAAATCTAAAATTATCTTTCAATTGAAGCCCTTTTTTCACACACACACACCCACACACAAACACACACACACACCACCACCACACCCACACACACACATACACACATACAAACTAGCTGCTTAAAGTCACGTATAAGCAAATACATCATTCTCGTAGCCTAGTGTCATAAAACAAAAAACCTGTTAAATATAATTTAACACTTAACACAGGTGTCTGTCTATGTGAAAGTATTTCATACAGTTATTGTACTTTCGGTTCTCCAGAACTTGAGTCAGGTTCTAAAAGCATGCCAAGTATTGTTCCCCTCTTTGAATTGGCTGCTATTTATAGCACTTTAGGAAAGGGTGGTTTATAGAACGGAGGCCCTGCCCTTCAGTTGAGAACCATCTGGAAATTTACAGTAGTCACTGGAAAGAATGCTATGATGGCCCTTACAAATGTAAAATCACTTCACAAAGAAAACATAAAAACTGTTTTCAACCACTGGATCTAAATTAACTTGCATACTTACTTAAATGACAAGGTAATAAGATATTTTAACATTTAAAACGCTAGCACAACCGCTCTTGCTGCTGGTTCATATAGGCTAGTGTCCTTTTTCAAGTGGTTTCCATCGATCTCTAGCTCAGAAAAAGACATAAAAAACCAACAGTTCTTGGTGTAGCCATGTCATGACCTTGACATTAAGAGAAGATGCTTCATTTGTTGTTAACCCTTTTCTCAACAACACGTACAAACTAAAACAGACTGATCTAAGATGTTCCATTTTGAATGCAATTTATAATTAATATAATAATTAATAATAATAATAAATCATTTCGAACGTCTGAGGAACAGTGCAGAAAAGGTTAATGTTTTAGCGAAAACAATACTTGGTGACTGAGTGAAGGTGTATCCGAATTAGACACATATGGTGAACAGGTGCAAAGGGCAGTTCCTCATTCTCTCACAAGTCCATGCACATTTAATGAAACCACTTGAGTCTGAGGGCCATCGATTCCTTTCCTTATTCGTTAAAATGTACTAGGGTGCTAAAAGTGTTACTTCTACGGCCTGGACTTCCTCCTTCGATTGGGGGGCTTCTATACGACCCCATGTCAAACAAACCCACAAAAGGTATTGCACAGATGATAACCCATCCAAACACAGCTTATTTACCAATTTGAATACACGCATTATTTTAATCTTGAGAATCCCACCTGAGTATGACTGTATTTTTGATGGGCTGGTTTTCCATGGTTGCTTACTTACTGCCACACTGCAGCATTGCACACAAATAATTGAGAGTGTGGAGGTTTCACATGCAACAAGCGACTGATAAGAGTCTCAGCCGTACATATTTGCCTAGAATATAAATAACTATAACACGTCATTTACATTCCCTTATATGTGACCAATACTGAAGTGGTGCCTGGCAAAACATCCTACTACCAGGACAGTTCTGTTCTGCAGGGCACTTTAATATTGAATAAAGCTAAGGGCAGTTAAATGGCATTTCCACTCTTGGCGAGAGTTACTTAAAATGTCAAGAAGCACTTCTTGAGGCCGTGTTCTGTCTAAAAATAATCTGCCGGTCCTGTATTCTGTCGTGTATAAGCCTATACCTACATATTTTTGCACCTGCGTTTTCCAAGAATATGGAATTAAAGGCTTTATATTTTGGTGATAACAGTGGGACCTCTCATCACCATATCTGCGTTCATTTGCCCTTCATAACACTTTCACAGAAAACATTATGCTTGTGTAATGTCTAATGTATGTGTAATGTAACCAGATTATGTTATTATACACAATTAAATTAGCGAAAGCTGATGTACAGTTCAAATTTTTCAAATGTGATTTTCCATCTGTTGAGATTAAACCCAATACTGTGAAGTAGGTAATTTCTCAACTAATTGGATCTGTCTGAAAGACTAACTAGGAACAACTGCTGAGAAATGTTCACCCATAATCCATCTTTAAAATATAGATTTCTGTGTAGCAGATTAATACCTTCGCTCTGAATCTTTAGTGTGTGTAAATGGAGAATATTAATATAACATGATGAAGCTTTTCCAACCACGCAAAAAAATAAAACCTATGGAAACTTGATGTTTTCATTGGAACCTTCCCTTTCAGAAGAAGATCCACAGTGAAGCCATCAACCATCTGAAACTGATTGAAACTAAACTCAAATCTGAGTTTAGTTTCAATCACTGTTTAAATAACCACTCTAATCAAACATGTTATTGATGTTAAGACACACTTCAAGGATACATAGTCCTGGAAAACATTATTTATTCATGTAGTTGAACGTTGAACTTTAGCAAATGTATAAGCACATTCTTAGGATTGTATTAAGGGAGAGGTGCTAAACTAGCTCAGTGTAAAGCTTCCATACTGAACATTCTTTGTTGCCTTGGAAATCCTTCGCAGTGTTTTGAATGTATTTACTGTGGCTGAACACGTAGGCACATGTTCTTCTCATGTGCATGCTGTTTTTAATCCATAGGCCTACTGTGCTTTGCTTTGAATTTGGTCGAAGTAGGTTGTCTATTTGTTTGTAGTTTGTTTATTTGTATTCCTGCATTTCATTTTCATAGTCAAATCCATTTTCTTTCCCCAGCAATGATACCGTAGAGCAGAGGCTGTGAGGAGCCCCAGAGGAAGGGATACTGTGTGAAATTCTCAGCACTCTTCGGGGAAGCATAACAGACCACTTAGCATATTTAATCCATCAAATATGACTGGAGAGCTTCGCCGGATATACACCCTGACTTCCCTCAAGTCAAATGCTAACCATACTCATGTTCATTTGTAATAATATTGCAAATTAACTGGGGTGTGAGGTTAATCACGTGTCACTTCAACATTTGCCTGTTTTACTCGTACTATCATTTTGAATGCTTTCATGTTGCGGAAACACAAGTGTATTATCCTTATCTTGGTGTAAAGTCAAATGGATCTCATTTTAAACAATACAACCTCAATGAGGGTTTAAGTTAAATTCTCTCACATATGCTGAAATGACGGCCGCCATTAAAGCTTCTGAAAGTGGTGATGAGGATTCCTTTGTTGGGCCTCAGCATCTGGCATACGTTGTGCAGTGTGCTCCAGGATTTTCTCCTCATCTTTTAATTTTGATGCCAGTGGGAGGGCTTCCTTCCTGTCAGGGTAATGACATGTTAACGTCTATTCTGCTCTCTATAGCAGTCCTTCACCACAGCTGTCTAATGACTGCATCAGTGCATAGCACTGGCTGACGGAAGCCTTCAGTGTTCTCGCCAGCTTGCTTTGAATAATGCTTCCAGTGACCAGAATTCTTGCTGGAAGCCCGGATTGGCATGCAGGGAAAGGTCCAACTGCAGAGATTATAACTATAGTAGTTAGGCCTAATCTAACTTGCCCCTAGAGAACTAACCACACACAATGGGTAGGCAACTCAAAACAAACCTGTTGTACAGTTTGTAGTTATCTTAACAAGAATCTTAACCTACTAAGGGATATCTGATATACAAATTGGTATTGTATCTAAACTGCATACATTTAATTTTAGTAAAGAAAAATAAGACGCATGCCATATTCTAAAAACAGCAATTACAAAATATTTAAGCATATTTCATATACAAAGAATGCTCTCCTTAAATGAAACATTTATTTGCACATGCAATAAAAAACAGATCCTCAGGAACGTGTCTTTCAGTCGAAATTTGAGGCCTGATCGTATGTTTTGAAGATGTATGTATGGAGTGCCGAAATTGCATTCCCTACATATATCCTCGTTGCGTGCTTGCTCTATCAATAGGGATCACATAATGGTGAGTCTCAAGGACACTTTACATAGCAAGCATTAATTATATTTGTTAAGGTTTTTGTATATATTCCAGAGGTCTCATGATGGTTCATAACCTCTTGTGAATGTATTGCCCTCTAGCCCCCTCTTGTGGCTACAGTCAGTAATGCAGCAAGCAAGCTTTAGGAGCTTACTAGGATGTTAATTTTCAGAGCTTGTCTTTCGAATGCCTTCAATGCCTTGGGCTACTGTTCAAGTCCTCTAGCCTACAGCTCATACATTTTTATTTTATTTGTCAGACTTTAAATCAACACATAATTTTTAGGACTGATCATATTCATCAACTACACCTACAACAAGCCAGTAACCCAACTGCAAACAAACACTCTGGCTCTATATGTGAAGTTTAAGTTCACATTGAATGTATTTGGTTTACAAAGTTGGAATATAGGCCTAAATATTTGTTTGTTAATGGCATTATGTATTTTTTTTAAATGGATAGGTTTAAAATGTATAGGCATCACAATAGTAACAGAACCAATGGCCCACTGATGAAAATATTTCCGGTCATTTATGTAACAAATTTAGACTTGCTGGCGACATTTGTTTCGCTGGGGAAAATGACAGCTTACCGCCTAAGATGATATCAAAGGTAAGAAAGTTCACATCTTAGAGACTGCCCTTTAAAGGTGGGGTTAGAAATATATTTAAAAGGCATATTTTTGAACATCCCGACAGCAATAAATAAATCAAATACTCCCTCACTCTAATTCAACACGTATTCAATCATTAGAGAGTCTGTCTACTGACCTATCCGGCTAGCAGTGTGCCCTCTGCCCAAGCCCTTTGCACAAGACACGTGGCCTTGCGGACCTTTTCCGAGAGCTAGCAAGCGAGTCACGTGTTTTGGTGTAGTGGCTTTGGAGGGTAGCCTGAAAGGATGGGTGGGATTTTTCTAAGAAATGGATGAATGAGATTCGATCGGACATAATTGTATAAATACCTGTGGGGAGATTTGATGATTGCAGCAGGAGCAGTGTTATGGGTTTGTGTGTGCAGTGACTCACAGTAAACGGGCAGACTTGGGAATAGGTGGCTCACCCTCACATCTAGACTGAACAGAGAGCAATTAGAATTTCGTTGTACATGTGACAATGACAATTAAAGACCTATTCCTATTCTTTTCCTAGTCATGTGCAATCTACAGAAGAGGTAACTACCGCTACAATCAGCATTTTTTTTTGTAGGAGCCAATTACCAGTTTCAGTGGTGGATCTTTACAAAATCCCCAAATAGACTAGAGTGTATGTAAATTGTCACACACTGAGACATGAAGGAGAACAATAAACAATATCACATTGTTCTGTAATGACAAATGAAACTAGGCATGTCGGACATGTGCATTTTCTAAAGAAAATGCTAGGTATTCACAGTCCACGCACCGCCTACCCCAGG
>JAOPJJ010000141.1:11963649-11997954 GCA_027122795.1 Enchelyopus cimbrius
GTCTGCGCACCCAGTGAGTGCGGATAGTGTACTACGTTTAGGTGTACTCATGGAAGTATGGATATCGGAACACGGCCCATGTCTCCTGTATTAGCATGTCTATTCTAGAATGTGCCAATGTCAGTGAAATACCTTTCAGTTTAGCTCACTTGAAATATGAACAATTACATTTGGGAGACAAATAAAGGCCTATTAGGTTCGTCTTTACCGGTGCGCTGACAAACAGTAAATTGCAGAAATCTTCTTTTTAATATTCCTCGATGGAGAGGCTGCTGTTCATTCATTCAGCAACCTTCATGTTATACTGTGCTCCAATAGTGAGTTGGAATGCTAGAAGTTATTTGTACAATTTCTAATGGGACAGTTGACAGTTGGAAGGGATCTTTGCAACATAATTCTTTGTATAATTCTTTGTAAATGTTGTTTAATTCCCTAGTATGACCCAGCATGATTAGTATGATAAACGCCTGTTTGCTCCAAGACAGTTTACTCCAACAAACATCCCAATTTGCCTGTGAGCACTAAAGGTATAGTTACACAGACAATATATAACAATATAACATCTGTGCCATGAAGGATGACAAATAGGACATCCTTCTTTATTTCTGATCATCCGCGGTAGAGTAAGTAATACAAACCAACATACACTTTCATTATCTTCTTGAGTTACCTCATTGAATCCCCTGCAGATGTATTATATGTACCCTAATTGCATTTACATTAAAAAAAAATGCCCAGAGAGAGAGAGAGAGAGAGAGAGAGAGAGAGAGAGAGAGAGAGAGAGAGAGATTGAAAGAGAGAGACAGATTGAGTCCTCTTTGAAAGAACTAACTGTTCTGCATCAATTGCTTTTCTAACCATTGTCTGTCGCTCTGTCAAGGTCTGGCTTTGTGTGTTCTACTCCAGGACATCACAGAGAATATGCAGGTCTAGATACAACGAAAGAAAGGAACATCAGCACGCCGTTTACAGCCTTAAAAACACAGTAGCTGTCGCACATCATGCAGCATATTTTTGGCATATTGTTGTCATGTCCTTGTGTTCCCAGTGTTATTAGATGTTTTTGTTATGTGTAAATTCCCAGTGTAAGCACACTCATTTTACATATTTGACTATAATGCTTGTTGCTTTACACTTCCTCACCGCCCCTTCCTTATAGATTGACATTCACTGTCTCTTGAGTAAATTATAGTCCTAGAAATTCAGTAGCCTACAACCTACACAAAGGAATAAGACTGAATTGTGATAGCCACAATAAAACAAGCATGTAAAATTGTCTTGTTTTCATGACATTATTAATAATATTTAAGTGTTTATTATGTTGGTTATTGTAATGTTAATGTCACAAAATCATGTGTCATAATTAAAGGACATTTTTCAATAGTTCAACATTTGCAACCCTTACATATTCAACATTAACCAAAGTCCCCTATTGGTATTCATGATGCCTCTGCTAAACGGGACATAAATGAAAATGACAGGATCAAATGTAACACCCATTGGACAGAGATTGGCTTAATCTTGCTGAATTGAACCATCAATGATCAAATCATTCTTCTCTTTCAGAATCTCATGTTCCTAGCTTCTGTTTTCATGACAGACTAACACAGTACATAGATATAAGATAATATCTTTCAGTAAACATCCACAATTACTTCTGCAATGGCACTCGGGCGGAAAAGATGCTCTGAATGTCAAGGCAAAGAACTTACCTACATTTCTTAGAATATCCCAGAGTGGAGGGTCAAAGAACGAACTGCTTGAACGCGTGTTAATGAGCAAGACGTGACATCAAATGAAACATAACAATGAAGCTGAAACAGAAATCCTTGATTATCTTATTTCTTGGGTGTGGACATTTGAGGTGGATAGTTTCTGCATATTGTTTCCAAAACTCTGTGATTGTCAGGGAATAAAAAAAACGTATTTTTAATTCCAAAATACATAAAAAATTTATTAAAATGTCGCAATAATTGTCTGTGTCTGTTCAGCTTAATAGAAACAGACACAGTTACATTTGTACTACACTGTGAAAATGCATTCCATCTACAAAAGGCTTATTTCAGTGTGTATGTGCCTGACAAGGTCATGACCTGGAGACTTTCTGCATATCAAGACGCTGTCAAACTGATAGCAATATCCCACTACCCTACTCAGTGCTCAACGAATGTTTCAACGCCTGATAGAGTTTTACACGATTTATCAGCATTATAACCTTTAATTAACAAATTACATGTCATCTAAAAAAACAGATAGAGAGTATATCATTTGAAATCAATGTGAACATTTAACATCCTTTTTATGACAGCAATCGTTCAATACAAAATCTATTGAAAGCATTTAGTCTATGATTGGAAGGTTGATGGGGCTACACTTTGAAAGTTCTGCTGAAAAACATAAATTTCCCAGACAGTGGAAGCTTATTGTGTGTGTGTGTGTGTGTGTTTGGAGCCCACAACCTGTGTTTGCAAGATCTGTAAATTAATGGGGCTACTCATGTCGAGAGTGATGGGTGTGTGTGTGTCTGTTTGGCAGCCATGAATGCGTGTGTAGCAACTCTCCTTATTGTAATGACTGGTGCACTTTTCTGTAGGCGCTGACACACAAGCGCACCTACAAACCCTGAGGTTTTTACAACACAGTTCTACAGATCGTAGTGGGTACCTAACGACAGGTGAAGACGTAACAACTGGACCAAACGACTCCTCACTTGATCAGAGATAAACATACAACTGTAACACACTCGGTAACGCACTTACTATCACGTTTAGGCCTCAACATACTTCTGCATCAACTCCACTAAATTTTTGGGAGGTGCGGGGGTACGCCGTCGATTCGACACAGAAGTATGAAATGGGCTTTACTCTTACAATCACGAGTCATCTGTTCCCTGGCATTCTTAGGGTGGGTGATTCATCCCCCCTCTGCACGCTTGTATTTAAGCTGTCAAATTGTTATGCTCAGCCCTGTGCTAAGGGGCTGCAGAGTTCAGGAGGCTGACATCTAAAGGGAAGGAGCTGTCGCTGAACCTGCTGGCATAGGGGGAACATAGACTCCTGTAGCCTGTCCAGGAGGGTAGGAAGGGCAAACAGTGGATGTGGCTGGGATGAGACCTTGCCTGCACCTGACAGCCGTGATGGCGAGGGAGTGAGGGACAGGTGATGAGTCGGGCACATTTTTCGGAATGGCTAGACTACTGTGACGCAGTTGGTAAGGAATCCCCGTGGTGAAGTGGGCAAATCTGAGGGGACAGAGGGACCTCCAGGCCAGGCTGATGTCAGCCCTGGCTCTGACAGAATGAAAAGTCAGGTAGGCAGTATTGTATGCAAGGGTTCAGTATTGTGAGGCCATGCAGCATGGAGTATTTGTAATACACCATTCAAACATAAGGCCATCATAGTGTGTTCTTCTTAAGATTGTGTAATTTCTTTACTGCTGTACAGCAAAAAAAAATTGTATACGTATGAATATGGTAATACAGTTATAGAAGGATTAACCCGAAAGAGATGAACATTTTTTTGGAATAAATTCTAAAGCGAGAGTCAAGAAATTGATGCACAGGCCTTGGCAGAAAGTATTGACTTCGATTTGGAATACGCTTGGTGGGTTCTGAGTGCAGGCAGCAAAACATGTGGGAGGATTTCACGTCAACACTGTAGCAATGAAAAACACAAATGAAAAAAACTAAAACTTGTACTCCTAACCCTATCTATAGTCATTCAATCTTCCAGTTTTGGTCTACCGGGAGCCATGGGAACAAGTAAACTAAACTAAACAGGGAGGCAGTGATGAAATTAGTGCCATTTCATTTAAGAATGCTTGATTCTGATTGGCTGGGAAGGGGCATTAACCTGGCAGGTTGCCTGCTAACTACTACCAATTGTACCGATATGCCCGGCTTGTGGAAGGTTACCGATAAGCCGTCCACGAGCTCTTGACTGTGGTGTTTCTGACTCAAGTCAAATGTATTATATATATATATATATCTCGAGATTGTCAGAAAAGAAAGGTTTCCTCCATTTTTTTATCCCACATATTTTATATACTTTATTTTCTAAACATTAACCGTTTTAACCTTTGTGGGTGCAATTGCATAAGTAATCGAACTGAAACTATCCAGTATAAGATTATCGACAGAGGTCAAAATTAGTTTAGGCAACCTAGAGAAAGCCTCCATAAATAGACAATAGAGGTGTATTTATATACTCATCGAAAAAACACAAAATAGATCAGAAAGACGAATGTCTGCTACCACAATCTTAGAAAGAGTCCTTGGGACACTATGAAATCCAGGGTGAGTGAGTCACATGCTGGGTCCAAAGTTGTCTTTAATTGAACAGTGTTCTCTGGCACAGCTGTCGCTGGAGTTATCAATATGAACATAAAAATCAGTTACAATGATTTGTCAGACATATTATAGCTATTATAGCATATTATAGCTTCGGATTCGAGGGGCTACTCCAATGTTTTTTTGGGCTTACCCAAGTTTCAGTTAAAACCATAACATCTGGTCTATGATTGAAATGGCCTGCTGTTTACACTGAATGTTTTAACAAACTATACATATGCAAACCATATTAATTTGGACATATTTAAATAAATCTACAAAAAAATGTTTGCCACATAGTGCCATATATAACACTTAGTCTCTTTTAACATACATCTGAGCTGTAAGCTGGACTCTCAACTGTCTGGGAATATTAGCAATAACAGATTTGAAGTGTTAGCCGTGGCAGGTACCGATAAAGTTGTCCACTTCCCCAAGAAAAAAAGGAACGCTCGCTCTGTGACACTCATCTGTGTCACTCATAGTTCTGACACGCATGATGCCGGAAAGCCTCAGTGTAGATGAACAATCTGGAGTAGATGCAAAGGGTCACTTCAGTATTGAGTGACCCCACTAGAGACACTGAACACACCTGTGCTACAAGTGTCTGATCAATCAAAACAAACTGAATTCCTTGTAATTCACTGGCCTTCTGGGATGCACATTTTCCGACCCAACTTAAATAAGAATAAGGAGGTCAAACATTCCATCCGCCGTTCTCCATTTGTTGACGCTTGGATGATTGACCTGAGGACAGGGACAGCGATGAGACGCTGTCAGCAGCACAGGCCTTCCAGACCCTCCATCAACATGTGTGACAGGTTCAGCCTCGACATGATGACCTTTGTCAACAGATGATGAATCCACTTGTGTGCATGGCTTTGCCCTGTAGACAACTGGGAAGCTGGGGACATCCGTCTAGATCTTCAGCCTCATTGGCTCAGTTCAAAAGGCATCTGAGCACCCCTTCCGGAAGTGATGCAGATCTATTTTAGTCCCCTTCATCAACAGTTGAGACTCCCGCGCAGCTGTGTTTCATTTGGGACTTTCCATCTAATTCGTTCCAACGTCCAGAAATACGAGTGAGTTCAAATTCAAGTTAATGAACAAATTTGTCTTTTAAGTAAGGATTCTGCACACCTCTGGACTTGGACCGAGGCCAACCACCCAGGGATCCTATTTACTTTACTCACATTGTGTTCTTTCATTCATTCAGGCACTCAGCTTTTCGTCTCCTTCTCTCAGGTTTCAATTGCTTTCAAATGTTTGAGGTATTATGGGTATTATTTGAGGTATTAGGATTGTTATAGTACATACTGTACGTTTATCAACAGCTACAAATCTTGAGTAGTTGGATGTATTTACTTCATATATCCAGTGTATCATGTATGTTGTTGTAATGTTTAAATATATTCTAGTGCAACAGTTCTTATTGGCTTATCTTTTCTGACCACTAGTACCTGCATTTCGCAGTTTTCCTGTATGAACACATTAGACATGAGATTATTGGTTTCATTCATACAGGCCAGAACAGTTTACCGTAGCTTATCCTATGTTGATGGAGACGGAGAGATAAAGGGGTGAGGAGTCAGTAAGTTGCAATCTGCAACTAGTGCTAGGTGTCACTAAATAGTGCTAGGTGTCAGTCAAAATGTTGATGTCACACCAGCATCCAATCTGCTCTCAGTCCAATTTGGGAGGATAAAGAAATGCCAAGACTCTGTATCTTACATTTAAAAGAAAGAGAGCAATGTCATGATAGAAATGGAATCAAAACAAGGCAACGCAATAGGGGTACCCATTAAGGGGGTCAACATAAGTGTGCAGGAAAGAACCAACATTCGTATGTGTAACCTAGGGAAACAGGAGGGTCGCTGCGGACAACCTGGTCGACTGATGAGGGAGTTATGTGTTTTCCACCCAGGGGAGGTGAAGATTCTAAATGGAAGGGTTACTGTTGGTCAGGAGCATCTCGTAATTTTCCTGATTGGCTCTCCCAGATTGTCCTTTGTATGCTGGTGGGAGCCTGAACAGAAACAGACAATGGCTCCCAGAGCCGCGCAGAACGCCCGTCAAAAATGGGAGATAAATGTGTCTTTTTGTCACATACAACCTGGACTCTGCTCTCTACGTTGTGTAAACTGAAGGCATAGAGAACACGCTGGTTTCCCTAGCAGAGAGAGGCTAAGCTATGGCAACAAAGTTGGTCTAATATAAACTGTGGATGAACATGAGAATGGTAGAGTTACCTACACATGAGGGTAGACTGGTTTGACCAAGGACAGTTGGAAGTAAGCAGAGGGTCGATAAGAACAGATAAGGGTCTCATGGAGGATTTGCTGCAGAATGGGGTTAGGGTACACTCAGCATTGCTCAGCAGGGTATTGGGCAGGACAGGGCGTCGGTGTAGGGTTCTGGGAACATGGCCAGAAAATGCTCACCTGCCTGCTTGCATGCCAGGATTTCAGCCTCTTCTGGCGTAGGACAGATTTTTCGGTGATCAATCAAAAACAATGAATGCTGCTCAGCGCTCCACCAGCCAATTATGCCAATCATTCCAGCACTTATCTTCACCTCTCAAAGATCCCAGAAGAACACAGGGGGGAAGCCTTCTAAACAAAAAGGCATAGAGATGCAGCTTGTGGTCTGGGCACCGGTGTTGGGACAGCAACGCTCCTGCCCAAGTGTCTGAGACATCCACCTCCGAAACATCGGGAGCGACGGGTTTAGTAGCGAACGGATAGCCAGGTGTGGATACTTGAGCACACAGATGTGGTCTCATCCTCTGTGTTCAATTGAAGGGTTTAACGTGGAAGTGAGGGGTGTATATATTGTAGGTGCAGCAATATGAGCCTTAGGTAAAACGGGTTAAATTAAGAAAAAGCCTAGGAATTGCTGTAGCTGTCTGCGGTTGAAGGGAGCAATGCTAACTAAATAAACAAATACGGCAACTGTTAAGCATTTCACAATATATATCATTAACAAGAGCTTGGGAAATGGCAGGTGCATCTGTCAGAGCGAAAGGCACAACTAGCTATCATAAATTGTTGATTCCAGCAGTGAAGACCTTCATGGATTCCCTCTGATCAGGAGATATATATGCAAGCGGCGTCATGGTGAACCAGCTAGGAGGTCTAGGGCACAATCATGAGGTGAGGATGCAGGGACAGGGCGTCATTAAGGAATGTGCGCGTTTTAAACATCTTCACCCATTGTCCTGATCATTGCACCTCTTGGCATGTTGCACAGATACTTAATATGTATGGGCTGATGTATCTGTCCCAGAGCTAGCTATATATTTTTTCCTACTAGAAGCACTTTCACTTCTGAACAGCTTTTCCACAGCTTCAAGCTTTTAGGTTGTTTTGACAGAAGATGGACCGTCTGGGCACTTTACAACATCGATCAAAATAGACCCCTGTTATGCTTCCAATTAACTCCAGGATATTGGCTATATTACTTTTATTCTTAATGGAAATGTAGCCCGGGTCCAGCGCACAGGCTTTCAAAGCAACTTTTAAAGTGGAAGAAACAGTAAGAAATACACTGTTCTATTTTCGTTGGTTGCATTCAATTAGAATTTGGAGTGAAATAAAATACAACACTGCTCAGCATTGAGATGCATACAACTTAACTGGCTGAATCTCATTTTGCGTTGCTTGTTTTGTATGATGTCAACATTTACAAATCTATATTGACTCAGCAGAAATGTAATCTGATATTCCTGTTGTAACATGTTGCAACACCATATTTACACAGTAACACAGGAGACAAACAACTCTAGAGAACGCTATCACATTTATCCTATGCATCTTGCTATGATAAATGTTTGATAAATGTTTTTCCAATTGAATAACTCAACACAATAAAAAAAAAAAACTATCAAGTGACCTCATCACTTGACAATTGACTATTGACTAAGACAATGCTGTCTTAAAGGATAATGAGTGGGTACTAGGTACCAAGTGATAATGATAATTTTGGAAGTACCTACTGGCATCTTACCAGCCAGTACAGTCCCAGTTTTCTTTTGTAGTTTGAAAGGGATGGATTAATGGGAGGTGAGGTGGAGAAGGGTGCATTCAGTTCGTTGCAAAAAATGCCATCACCGCTAGATGGCACATAATCATACACACTGAAACTTTAAATCAAATCGATAATATTTACAAGCCTATTTCAGATGTAGGCCTATAATATTGAGATGTTTGTCATTTAAAATTATTTATTGACTTATGCCTAAATGTACCTGACGTTAACTGTTCCAGTAGGCTATATTTAAATAAGAAAAGTACAACGACGGATACGTTCACATGACATCAAGAAAAGAGAAAACTACACAAAGCGAGCATTTTCTCGGTTCAGCTGGTACTCCATTGTGCAGGTAATTACACAATAGGGAAATATGTTCACCATATAGAAACTTAAATCGTGCACGATCAGTGTGCATATCTTACAATTCTCGATCCCATTAAATTAAATACGTTGCGAAATTAAGTGTATATTCTTGCATAAACCCAGCTTATAGGGACAATAGCCATTTTTTAAATTTTGCACATAAAGCTCACCAACAGCGGTTGGAACAAAAACCTGCAAATTAAAAACCAACGATGTGGAACTTCAAATAGGCTAATGTTGAGTTTCATATATTCAGTCGCTAGAAAAAGGGCATAGGTTCAGATCTCACTTGTTTAGAAAAACAAATCGATACGTAATTACCATTTCAAAAAATGTCCAGACTGTGCAAGGGGTGCTGTATGATCCTGCCCAGCTCCACACCGTCATAAGAACACATATATTTGCAACTATAAATGACGATCGCCTCGCGCATCTGAGCTGGTGCAAAGGAATGCTGGAGAGCGAGGGTTGAGCTGCAGGGAAACACCAGGTACCGCTGCACAGCTCCGCACCACTACTGACAACAAACACCGCTCACACAAGCATCGTGCACTCTGCACATGGCGTGATTCTTCCACAGGTAAGCTGCTATGCACGCACTTTCTTTAATGTGATGTACGGTAAACAACAAAACTAAAGAGAAGAGCATCAGTACAAGCTGCAAGTCTTTATTGTGTTTGTAAACAAGTAATGTGTCTGCATGAACGAACAGAGTATACATTAGTCGGGGCTGGGGTAGCCAGACGTTCACTACAGCCGATGTAGTATTTTTTCTTATTTATATGGAGCGAAGTAGAAAGTCACTCATAGTACTAACGAAATTCAGTACATTTCAGTTTACTCAGTCTGAGTACTCACTCTGTCCGTCAATGCAAAAATATTTTCAAATTGTTTTGGTATTGATATGAACTCATTGTATCTTTTACGCTATTTGGGACTAACCTATAGTATCTCCAATGCATTAGGCCGATGTCTAAAAGATTACAGTTGTAGATTGCCCTGTAAAAGGAACATAGATAATCTAAAGGAAAAGAAACTGTAAAAACAGGTGGCACGCACCAGCATCCAGGCCATGTGACATGATGAATAATGGAATGGAAATGCAGGAGGAATACAACATAAATAGTCATAGCTATAGGGTATAAGATGTTCCCCTGAAGCGAACAGAAAAACACCCATCCTCATACCCTTTCCACTAATTGCACTTATGGTCCCTGCTGCACTGTCACAGACGTTGCTGTGGAGTCCCTAATGGAGAAAGTGCACGACGACGGCACACTGGAAGTGATTCGGGCACCCTCTCTCCCAAAGTGAACACCCCCCTGCCCACACCCATCGACCATGTTCCACCAGGCCGACGACACTAGCGTGAACGGCAGCTGCGAGGTGGAGCCCTCAACCCTCCACTCAGCCTGCAACTCCAGTGTGGGTGGAGGCGGCGGCGGCGTGGACGGCGACGGCATGCTCCAGCTGCCCACCTTCTCCACGGCCGCCAAGGTACGGGTGATAATCACTTTCACACTCTGCGCCGTGTCCGCCGTGTGCAACCTGGCCGTGCTGTGGGCGGCCAGCCACGGAGGCCGGCGCAAGTCCCACGTCCGGATCCTCATCATGAACCTGAGCGTGGCCGACCTGCTGGTGACGTTCATCGTCATGCCCCTGGATGCGGCGTGGAACATCACCGTGCAGTGGCAGGCGGGCGACCTGGCCTGCCGGGCGCTGATGTTCCTCAAGCTGGTGGCCATGTACTCGTGCGCCTTCGTCACCGTGGTGATCAGCCTGGACCGGCACTCGGCCATCCTGAACCCGCTGGGCATCAGCGAGGCCAAGAGGAGGAGCAAGATCATGCTGTCGGTGGCGTGGACCACCAGCGTGGTTCTGTCCCTCCCGCAGGTAAGATGGAGACTTTTTTTATTTATTTTTTTCTCTCACTCTTTCTCGCTCTGTTGGACTCCTCCAGTCCTGAGGCATCGGTTATTCAATAGCGAGAAGTACACGAGCAAATAACTGTATTTATTGTCTTGACCTACTGACAAGACCTGGTTGGAAAATATGACGAGATGATTGAGATGGTCTATCAACAGGCTGTTTCAATGGAACACAACCACCTGAAAACACTGTCTGCCACTCGAGAGATACTGTGCAGTCGGTGTGGTGGATTTGACTTTTACCTGTTTTAATATGGACGTTAACGAAAGGTGAGCTATTAGGTGTAGAATTAAGAGTGTAAACTCCCACAGCTGCTTTGGCACAGGGCAATTGGTTTTGAAGCTGCTCTGTCTAGATCTATTTTTAAAGTGGCTTCTATTGACAATGTTTTATCAATGTCTTGCACATCCTGAGCTCCACAATGGCGCCGACTTTATGACTTCCAGAACATATCTTGTTACAGCAGTGTCTCCCCCCGCCTGCACCCAGCAGTAGCACAGCAACCCGCGCCGCATTGCAAAAAAATGAGAAAAAGATCATGTTTAATTTGTTTAGTTGCGTTTATTAGTTTATTAATCAGGAGCAACACGACCAGAATAAGCTGAATGTGGGCCAGAATAAGCTGAATGGCTAATAAACAACTGATGTCAGAGGTAAGAGCTTAAAAATCAGAACAATACAAATCATTAAAAACAGTATTATTTGAAAAATGTACAACCAGTACATATACAATACAATTATAATTTTGTAATGTTGGAACCCCAATCAGTGAATTGCTAATGCTATTTCCCCAATTGCCCAAATGCAAATTGTTTCGTATATCATTTGAGAAATACTGCAATATGGAAAATGCAGATGTTGGACAATGGCGATGGCTAGACATTGCATAGTTCTGCTTTCTTTGTACTGCCGCTTGCTTCACATTCCTTCTGATGCACTTCTTGGTTACCGTAAAGGGCTGTAAACCTCAGTTTGTATCCATGCGGTATTTTTTACACGGATCCTACCAGAAGTGGATGTCTGGATTAATGGCTGCATGTGTGTGAGAGTGACCCTGTCACTCTCACACACACACCCACACACACTCAAATAACCTACAGAGGCAATCAGCGTGACCCCTAATGTATAGCTGTTTCATCAATGGCCTATATGCCATTGGTCGGTACGGATCAGCTTGGATTGCATACAGAGGGATGCTTTGTAATGGCAGACACGTCAAATGCAAACCCAAGACCCGCAGGGGCAAATGGGTAAATCTCTTCCCATTTCTCTTACCTCTTGCCTCATCAATGCGTTTAAATTTGGATTGATTATGCCGTTGCCATTTAAATGTGTTTTTGATGCTTGTTGCCGGGATTCAGGATAAACTGACCCCCAGGCAATGTTGCTTGCCACATAATAATGCTTCTTTCTTCTAACCACCCCCCACCACCTCAGCCTCCATGGTCTCTCCACAGGGGATCCCTGTAGGACCCGCACTTTCATTTCATTGCTGTCCCTATCCTGGGACAGCAGGTGCTTTTTCAAAATAGTGATAGATGGCTCAGGTCAAACCAGGCGGTTATTGGTTTGGCTCATCTCTGGCTCAAATTGGGCCGTGGTTTTGCGTTTGGCGACGGACGGGCGACATCATTCAAACAAACATGGAGACAGCAATGTCGTCAACCGTTCACAAATCCAGTCGGTCGGCTACTGGCGTTGCCGCAGAAAGGCACAGGTCTGGCATGTCCCCAGGGAATTGCTATTTTTGAATCATAAACAAGTGCACAGTGGTGGCTCCTTCTCCTCAATCTGCCTTGGACTGTGCAGTCTAACCTCGTTTTCCTGTAATCCAAAACCAATTTGTGAACAATACATGATGATGATGATGATGGGGTAGATGATGATGATAGTCATTATGGCATGCAGCCATGAATGTGTAAAATCGTGATCAACAGGCAGCAAGAGCTAAGACCTTTTAGGACCAAAGAAGATCATTCTTTATCGATCCCAGATGGGAAAATCGGCAATAAGGAGGGGGACACAATTTTCCAGTTATTATTTTAATGAATGGTCTTTGTTCTCGACACAGTACATGTACATTAGTTGCCCCCCAAAAAGGCCACCAATCACATATTTACAGAAGGATGTCGGTCAGTTACTGCCACAAGGATAGACTCCTTATGAATTTCTCACAATTCAGACCCCATTGTATAACATCTATTGTTATTGTTGTTTGATTGTTTTTGCACTGCAATATCGAGACCTGATGAGACAGTACTTGTGATGAGGGGTAATACAAAGAAACATGACATGGTTTTATACTTTGCACTTTAGTAAGCACTTGTTTGATGGGATCGCCAATATATAGAGAAATTGAATTGTTCTCTGTTGTGTGTGTGGTCTCTGTGTGTGTCTGTATTTTTATCTATTATTATTTTTCTTTCACCAACCTTAACCAAAAGGACAACACCCAATAAACAAAACATGCCCAATATGTTTCCACTTTACACACTGCAGCTTTTTATCCAATTACCGCATTTTTATTCCGAAGGTCAGTCAGTAAAAAAAATGTTGATGGAATAGATCAAATAAAAAATCAACCCTTCATACCCTTCATACTAAACTTCGTATTCCCATCAGGCTAACTAGCATTTAGACAAGTAAAAACTTACAAAGAAATCTTGAGATTAGACCATCCTCTTGGGATTACAGATGTGAATTAATGATAATAAATTAATGAATATTAATACAAATGACAATGAAATGTAGCCAACAGTAGGATTTCAGGTTTGAAACATGTTCCAAAGAATAACTGCACATAAGCACGGTTATGCTTTGTCAATTGAAGATTGAAAGTGTTGTTTTGTAACATCAAAATCTGCACAATACTTAGGCAATGGCAAACCTTGTGTTTGATATTACGTGCATACTAAATTCAGAATATTAAGTTGAATAAAAAAGTCATGATTTTTTTACAACCCAACCCTCATTATCAACTTCTAATTGGTTAAATAACCAGATGGAATGGGGCCATCATTATCATTTTGCCAATGGACAGAATAAATCCCCTTTGAATCATAAAAGAGCCAAGGAAATTACTTGTATGACCTTCTTTGGTCATTTTGTCTTTTTGGCAGATGTTCATATTTCACAACGTGACCATCACGGTTCCCGAGAACTTCACCCAGTGCACCACCCACGGCAGCTTCGTCCAGCACTGGCAGGAGACCGTCTACAACATGTTCACATTCGTCTGTCTCTTCCTGCTGCCCCTGGTCATCATGATCTTCTGCTACGCCCGCATCCTAGTGGAGATCTCCAACCGAATGGGGCGCGGCAACCGTGAGTATCATAATGAAATACCATAAGCAAACCAAAGCATAACCAAAAAAAAATACCCGCGCGCCACACGGTCAATGGGTTGGGTCATGGTGGAGGAAAGCCTGGTGGTGGGGGCTACTCCACTGTGTTTCAAACCCCAATGTCTTTAGACCCAAACCCAGGGATGCCTGTAGGCGTGTACAGTATATGTCCCTGGACAAGATACCCCAATCCCTTCCTGTTCCATAATGATTAGGCTCTTGCTTTGCTGTGAGTTGCTTTCATTATGTATGATTTGAGCTGACTAAACGAAGTGGATGGTGAAAAGTTTAGTTTTTTTCACCAATTCCGTTGCGTTTTAGGGGTCTCTCGAGAGGTGCACCTCCGCCGCTCGCACAACAACATCCCCAAGGCTCGCATGAGGACCTTGAAGATGAGCATCGTCATCGTCACGTCCTTCATCGTGTGCTGGACTCCCTACTACATGCTGGGCCTGTGGTACTGGCTGTTCCCCGAGAAGATGGAGGAGACCGTGTCCCACTCGCTGACCCACATGCTTTTCATCTTCGGGCTGTTTAACGCTTGTCTGGATCCCATCACGTACGGCCTCTTCACCATACACTTCCACCATGGCCTCAAACGGTATTGCCTGAATGCAGCGGCACAGACCACTTCAGCCGGAGACAATCACCGGTTTCTCTCCAGGACCACGGGTTGCTCGGCTGCTCTGCATATGCACCGGCTCTCCGCTCACAAGGAGGCCTCCAGCTTTGTGTCCATGAGCAACGAGAGCCGAGACGATGATGACCCGAGATCCGGCCCTGTCAGCAATGCGTGATGAGTAAGAGTGAAAGTACAAAGCAGAATGTTCTTTCATTGGTGCGATACGAAGTTCCGGATTTTTCAGCAAATGAGAATGTGTTGGGTTGTTTACCCAACTTTGAAATATTTGAGGGTTTAAATTGGTTATTTTCGGAAGAGCTGATACATTGGCAGCCACATATTATGTGATTTGGTCAAAAAGATGTACAATGCTGTGGTTGGCTTTTGTGGTGGTGCTGTCTTTTACGTATTACAGTTTGATTAGAGTATTTTTTTTTTAAATACGAAAATGAATGTTACATAAACCTTGTGAATACAATGGCTATGGTTATGCTGTAGCTATGGTTAGCTAGGAGGCTAGAGTTTTACTGTGCATTTATCTTTACTGATTGTGTTATTAATTATTAATTAATGGTGCAGATGGACTTTCTGTTCAATGGTTTGAAATTATGATTGTATGAAAAGGAATTAATATATTCTGTACTGTGCTACATTAATGAATGTTCATTATAATTTCAAGACAACTTGGAATATACTGACAACATGGAAAATACTACGAAGAACCTAAGGAATTCAGTCACCTTCTTGTGTGGTCTTAAAATAAACAATGTGAGTAATTGCATGCTTCAGATGTGTGCAAAATGCAACACATGGAATTCTGGACATTTTAATTCACATTTTGAAATACTGTCTGTGATGCTATAATCATACCTTTATCCTAGCGTGGGAAAATAAAACCGAAATATCAATCGCTTCTGCACTTTTTATGACATCTTACCGCTTTGAGAAAAGGAAGAATGTGTAGAATTCTAGTAAAACATTATAACTGCTCTATTATGTAAGTGTGCACAGCACGCTGAACACAACCAAATGCAAAGTTGCAGTCCACATTAAAGAAGTCTCAGCCATATGTGTACAAATAGGCCGACCATATGACATCATACTTTTAAATTGATGTGCCAAGTACCAAAGGCAGCTTGTTTGGGTTGATAGCTCCATGTGTTAACTGTTGGTAATTCATTTTCATATCTCCATGCTTCCTCACTGAGGCATTGTATTATGAATTGAATATAACTCGATGAGTTGACCAAAAACTAAATATAACTTTTAGAGAACAATTATATCTTGCAAATATGTTTTTCTATAAATGTTCAGTGTATGTAGGCCATTCTGTGTTTTCAGAAGTATATGGACTGCATTTATATAGAGCTTTTCGAACGACTGGCCACAAAGCCATTACAATATTGCCTCACATTCACACACTGACAGTATCGTCAGCCATGCAAGGCAACAGCCAGAAGGTCAGGAACAGTTAGGGTTAGGTGTCTTGGCTCAGGGACACCTCAACACTCAGCTAAAGAGCAGGGGATCAAACTACCAACCTTCCGGTTACACAAAGACCTGTGCAATGTTGGATCGCACATACGGATCAGACCGTCTTTTGCAGAAGCAGACTAGGTTGAGCTTCAGCAGAAACAAATGGATTGAAGACCATATCCCAGCTTTTGCAATGAAAGCACCCTTGGAAAAAATACAAAGCAAGATCTCACCTTTTTTTTACGAAAACACAGCTGCACATCAAACCAGGCAATATCTCAGCTATGATATGAAACACAGTTGATGTATCAAGGGTTTCATTTATATATACAGTATATATTTAGCCTTTTTTGGGGGATGAAGAACTTTCCACTTCAAGTTTGTTTCAAAAATGACTGTTTAAATTCCTCTCACACGGTTCCGTTTTTTCTTTAGGTACTGAGAGAACAACAAATCCCTAATCATTGGAAAAAACTGAATTAAAAAGAAAAAAAAGCTTTGAAATACAACTGAACAGATGAGAAAGTGACAGGCATTGCTTTGTTTCTTGCAAAAAGCACATCAAGATAATTTCACTTGACTCATTAGGGCCAAACGTTTTTTGCAGTGCCTCAAAAGGAATTATAGTACTTCTTTACAAAATGTGCTAATGAACCTATGCATTAGTACATATTTAAACAAATCCAGAAATATAGTAATACAAAATAATAGGCTTGAAGATTTGGGAGAACGCATGAAAGGTTGAAAGAAGGAACTAAAGACGTATTTGATTACAAATCCGTACATTTTTTCCAACACTTATCTACTTCTAAAAACAATTAAATATTTAATTATTTAATTAATCAATTATTATTAACTACAAACATATATGAGGGTTGGAACAAAGATCTTAACATAACTACCTCTGATATAACTTGGAAGGAAAGCCTAGACACAACCAACACCGTCACCACCAATGAGAATCTGCGGCTCATTAAATTCAAGCTTATGACAAGAATATACTACACTAGATCAAAAATAAATAAATGTGATGACTCTTTCTCCCCTGTTTGTGTAAAATGTGGCATACACAAGGAGACAAGTATACACCCTTTGTGGGAATGTGAGAAGTTTTGTAAGGGTTGGTCAGAGATCCAAAAATGGATGACCAACACTTGACCAGGACGTAAAATCCAAATTGAATTCACAGTCTTGAGCAGTATCTTGTAAAATACAGACGCGCTAAACTATCCCATTGGATGGATGGTCATTGTTTCCTCTTTAGTATATAAAAAAATAATTGTAAAGGATTGGAAGAGGCCCCATCGCTACAGCAATTGAAAGCACTAATGAAATACTATTTATTAGGTATAGAAAAATTGATAATTGAGGACTGGAACAGAAGGCAACAATTCAACAAGATGTGGCAGGAATTATATGAAGCCTTGTGAATGTAATAGCTAAGGAATAGGGACTAGGTATGATGACTGAGAGCTGGGAACCAAGTGTGTGTGGGTGTGTATGTGTGTGTGGGTGTGTGTGGGTGTGAGAGTGCGTGTTGTGTGTGGTGTGTGGGTGGGTGGGTTTGGGAGTCAAACTATGTGTGTGAGGGTATGTGTTTGGGTTTGTGGGTAAAAAGGTGAAAGATATATGTGGATGAGAGGGAATAAATGGTATATATGTGGATGAGTGGAACGTGGATGAATGGTATATGTGGATAAGTGGAAGCACGGAGAGCCCTGTATGTGTATGGCTGGGGATGAGTGAGCATGCATGAGTGTGGTTTAAAATCATATGGAACAGAGGCAGCGTTTCCCCTATATGCATTCAGCAGCGGTGAATTGTCAGCGTTACTGCAAAAAATGTTTTTGCAAAAATAAATAATAATAACAAAAAAAAGTTCAAGGCACATTTGCACAATGATCTGGTCTCAGCAGATACCTTCACTCTGTTGGTTATGTCATGTCATATTTGGAAGCTCAATCTGTAGATTTTCCCCAAAAGAATCTCACCAGAAGTCATCATTTAAAGGGAGAAAATATTTGCTGGGTTTGGATCTGTAACGAATAACAATATAACAAACATGCTATCTTTGACCAATATTGATGAAAGCAGTTGAGGATGTATAAAACAATCATCCCATCAAACGAGAACGCCATTTCTAATGGTTATTTTGAAAGGTTTGTTTTGTCTAAAATACAAGTTGTCGATAGATTCATTTGGTGTAGCAGTTATCATAATGATTTGTGAATCGTATTTTGCTACATAATTAAAATTTGTTTGCGCTGTATTGTAAGTAGTGTTCATAGTGTTCCTGGCAGCTTGCCCAGGTGTTAGCCGCTGGAAACCTCAGGGGAATTAATCGCCACGGTGCCTGCTTGTACCTCCATAGAAATGGACCTAAACATCAACACCCACACGGTTATCACACGGTTATTTGTGAGGTGGTTAAAGAGAAGATATTTTCAACAGACTGGAATAAACTTTCGCCCTAAGTGTGATAAGTAAATTACTGAATAATAACTGGAACAGGGTTGCGCCCCTGTCTTGTTCAACACCTGACTGTTTTGCAGTTCCAATGGCATACTGCCCAAAGCTAATGTGACAATTACATGATGTCAACCAGAACAGCCGAGTCGTATTCCACAAGAATCTTATTTCCACCAGATTCAGGATGTTTCCCAGAGTTCAAGAAAGAGCCTTTTATTTCAATGTTCACTCTTACTTTCCCCATTAGTCTTATGTTGACTCCTGCTGTCCTGCTGGTTCATAGTACCTTGAAATCACCTCAATCACAGCTGTTGCAGCTGTATTCAGCTGGAGCCATTGGAACAAGCAGGAACACATAGCTTGAAAAAAACGTTTGGATATTTGTAGAGACAACACAACACTAACAGTGTCAACTAAGAAAGACCCTTTGGGGCTATCATTCGCTCCAGGCGGCTTGTCAGACTGCTAATAATATACTCCAGCAAATGTATTCTCCATTGTCTTCTATATTCCTACCCAGCGATGGCCACAGACCCATATCAGTTTCTGAAAACTCATTACAATATGACTGCTTTGCAATACTCTTTTTAAAGTGTGTTGATTGACACAAACAAATTAAATGAGCCATTGAGGTAACAATGACAAAAATGATATTTTGAATTGGTTGTCCACTGAACTTGTCCCCTAAAAACATATATATGCAATGTTCAGCTGACAGACTGACAGCTTATTTTTTTGTCTGCCCACCCAACGGGACATTGATATGGTTCAATTTATTCTTTATGAAAACATCTAAATGTGAGAGATTAAAGTTAACTTGGCAATTTGGAAAGATACGCTCAGGATTGGTACCGTTTTTAGTTGTTCGTTCCATTGAAAAATATGTTGCATTAGTACTTGCGATTCGAAGCAATTACCAAATCAAATTTTGCAACAGCAACATGAAAGGAGCACATGACCAGCTTTACAGGTCTGTCTCCATCTGATTTTAAACTGTCTATTAAACTTCCTTAAGATCTAGCTCTCTGTGAAATATCATAAAGTGCAGGTTTAAACATCATCTAAAGGCAACCCCATGCATTATTCAGATCATCGTGAATGTTATCCCTTTCATACACCACTATCTATACAAGTTACGTTTAGCTGTCTACAAATAGGCCTGGAGGCTTTCGATTTAACCCAACTTCTTGTCAAAAGCTTGTAAAGGATTTTGATTAGCTGTTTCCTACACTGTCAGGCGCATATTTGACCACACATTCAAAGTGTTAACACCAGTTCTGAATAGTTTCTGCTTCTAAATGTTTTATGGGGTCTGAAAAGAATCAGACCCTGTAAGATTTTCCTTGGTCCGGCAGATACTTCATGAGCCACCTCAAGAGTGCATATCCATTTACCATGTACCCATCAACAAAAAGGTGTTACACCTTTTCAACTCTTTCCACATATCTATTCCGGCAACCATAAGATTATGGTTAATTCCATCAACCCTTCCAATTCCAGAGGTAGGCAGAATGCAGAAAATGCAGCCTCAAAAAGCGTGTACATTTAATTTCAGTTGTGGTCTGTGCACATAATTCCACCCTCACTATATTCAGGGAAAGCTGTTGAAACTCAAGATGTCTCACGATGGTCATGTTTCAGTACAGATATTCAGAAATCAAAGATGTGCTTTAGCAATGTCAGTGCTAGCCACGTTACCCATGTTGAAAATACTAGATGAACGTGTTTTTTTGCACATACAAACAGTGCAGCAACATTTTGATCCTGAGGTTGGGGTTATGAGGTGTTTCCAACTATCTGAATCATAAATCCTACTTCAGGGGGCATTGCGGTGGTAGTTTCAGACCAGGAACTCAAAGGTGATATGGAACCAACAATATTTTTTATAGACACACGGACACCACCTCCATTTCTGCAAGCGACCCATGGACCTGCACCATTGTATCTCGTGTCCTCTTTTGAATTTTTGGCCATTTCCCGATTCACAGCCCATGTTTTGAGGCAAGGATTAGGATATCTACAGATGAAGAAAGCGTATTCGTCTGCAACTATATTTGGCAAATAGACAATTCCACCTGCTGCTGCCTATGATCTGACCTATGCAGATTAGGAACTGGCTCTTTACGACTCTAGTGGAGGCATTTGGGCAAAATACAGCGCACACATGGTGGCTAGCTGAGGTAGATAAATCCCAAGCAGGTGGCTTAGCCTGTCAGAATACTCCAGACAGACACAGATTGAGAGTGAAATCAGACATTCACAATGGTAGGGTTGTCCAGCTTGGGAAATGGCAACGGGACCCCGATCAGTCTCTCTCAGTCTCTCCATATTCACAGTTACTCTGCAAACTGTGACATTTCTAAAAAAGCCAACGTTACATGGCAAAAAAAATTTTTTCCCCCAGTGGCCGTCTTGATTGGTCATCACAGCTGTGATGTATGGTTGGGTTTCTCAAAGGTTTTTTTATAGTTGCAAGTTTTCTCCACAGGCCAGTTGTGTCTCTTTTTGCAACGGCATGCGGAGATCCATTAGGCCTGTCAGTGGTCAAATGGAACAACCAATAATTTGATGTTCGGGACTGGGAGGTATTAAAGTCCCCCTATTTGCCACCAGCTGTGAGTGTCATTAGCGATTACAAGCCATTTAAAAATCTGCCCTGCGGTGTCACATAGTGCAATCACAAGTTGGATCATCCAACTGCCTGATAATTGTTAATCAGTTTTTTGTTATGCGGTAATACATCATTGGTGTTTGGCTCTTGTGCCAACATTGACGAATGCCGCTTCAACCATAAGTACTTTTATAAAAACAACTAATTGAAATCAGTAATGTTGCAGCGTTGTAGTCCACTGGGGTATCCAAAATCCGTCTCTTCTCTACAAAGTACATAGAAGCAGAGTTTACAGTGAAATGGTGGCATAGAGTCTCACATCACACGTACCTTAGTCAGCCTCTGGCTGACTGAGTAAATGTTTGAGGCAAAATGTCTTTATATAGACAGCACATAAGGATGGGTACCTGGACAACTTTAAAAAAAAAAAAATTGACAGCATCATCCAAAGGGGAAAAGACTACACCCCCCACACCCCCCAAAAAGAAACAAACGAGCAAATTGTTCTAAATATATTATTCAGATTGACTGCTTTGTCAATGGATGTACTGTAGTAGTTCCTCTATTTTCCTATGCACTTTAGTTATTTCCATTCAAGTGGAGTCAAAATAACACCACTTGAATTCACACAGTGTGCAGGAAGTGAAGTGGCCAGGGTGCTCAATCCTCAGCGAAATTGCTCAAAGATTTCTGATGAATGGGATTTATACAAGCAGAAATGTTCCTTGGTGATATGAACTCTAAAATCAAGTGGTTTTAAACAAATGCAAAATATTAAAGAGCATAGTATTGGCATGGCATTGTCATTTTACCGGGCATACATTTATGAAAATGTAAGACAAATTGCGTTTACTTTGATAGGAGGTCAAACTATCAACTCTGGTTTCGATGCAAACATAGAGACCTACTTTGCTGCTTGGCCCTCTTGAACTACTTCTAAAGAAAAGGCACGTACAAAAGGAAAGGTCTACGTTTTTTTTTCTCTCCAATGAACACCAACAAATCATTCTCAAAATGAGGGTCTAAGGGTAGAACCAAAGTGGTTACACAGAAGTAACCCTTCGTCGGTGTGACACATCTGCCAAATGCAGAAGATTTTGTCAGTAGCAAAAGCATGCCATTTTTATTTTCATGGCACAAATCATTGACCAAAGACAGGCATACATCACACATTAAACATAAGGAAAATTCAAGATAGACATGATTATTTAGGTCTTTGGCTAATTCATTTTATAAGAAACCACTGCATTTTTATGAGCTGAAAGTGTACTCCAGTTTGTTGAAGGTTGGCAGCAGCTTTCCATTATTATTCCTTTTTTAATGATCACGTTTTTATATCAAATAATATACAAAATGTGTCTGTACCATGACGAGAAAACGTCATAGAATAATATGTTGTGTTATCTATTGTTTGGATCTGAGCTGCTGTTTATATCAACGTTTTCTACAGTTCTGTCGCAGTAGCATGCAAGAGCCCCTCTCGCCGCAAAGCTAGAGCATCCTAAAGGCGAGCGGAGCAGTATTGAGCAGGGGCTTCTGATGAAAGTGTGATTGCTTATTATCTTCAATAGCGCGCATTAATGATTTAATTTACCAACTGAATTCAAATCAGAAGAACGTCAAACGGGCCAGGCTGTCAGCCTGCCAGGTGGCCGGTCAGGTCACCCCTGTCAAACCAAACCAAATCAAACCAAACATACGCACAATCCAAAGAGATATATATATATATATAAATACATCAAAAAATATCTTTGTTTTTGGATTTTGCACCACTCCACTACTTCCTGCTGGGATGGGCTTCCCTGCTGTCATTAAATATATACATGTATATTCATCTTTATATACAAATGTTTTGTAGTTCTGAACAATTCATGGATAGGTGGAGCAAATGCAACATGCAATGTTGTAACATTTTTGTGTCTTAACAACTCTCTAATCTACTCATTCCCAAATTGTATTTTTCATGCACATGTTTGTGTGGTATATTTGTGACAATTAACTATTTTATGGTCATGAATGTGACCATTTTAGGCCCCCTGTGTGCTGATACCATGGACTGTCACTGCTTGGCAGCCTAAGCCGCCCGAGAGGCAAATTTGTTTGGCCCTTACACCACGGGCTGATTAATATGTGTTGTTGCATGTTGCATATTGCAATCATTCCCATGGCATGGTGATGAAATAGTCCTCGTTTTGGAGATGAGCGCCTCACAATATGTGTAATCTACTTTATTATGCAATGAAATGTAAGAAATATAGAGTGTACAAGAGACATAATAAATAAAGACTATTAAATGATTTGGGTAAGCTGGTCACAAACTATTATACAAATGTGCTTTAAATGTAAATAACATGAGACTGCCCATACAATAATAAAGAAGAGATTAAATGCTAGTGCTCTACCAATAAAACGTGTTTAACAAATAGTTTATAACAGCAGAAAGCCCCTCAGCACCCACACATTCCGACCTAGCCATTTAGGTTTATAGTGCACTGTGGGGCCGGCGGTACCTAGGAGCAGGGGTGGGCTCGGCCCATCAAACATGTGTCTTGCACACCCATTCAAAAAGGTATTTTATTCAGTCAACGGGAAAAGCACAGAAAAATACCAGTAATGGCTGTAAGCCAGCCGACCATTCAACTTCACCAACTAACCACTGCATCTTCTCATCTTGAGTATTTGGAAGGACATAGGCCTACAAATAAAGACCTACATAGAGACCTTCTATTGTAGTTACATGTATTAAGCATTAGAATTTATAAACAATTTAAAAAAGATAATGATTGAGCGAACATCTCAGTGCTTCACTTCTTATTGCTTGAGTTATTTTACTATGAATGACAACATACCTTTTTTATATTTCAAGAAATTGCTATATTTTAATTGCTTCACATAATAAAAAAAAAGTATGACTATAATTTTTTCAATAATAATTCCCATTATTATAAAATATCAAGCTATTATATAGAATAACTTTCGTATATAAAATATGAATATTTTCTGTTGCTGTAGGTACGCCTCCTGTTCAATTGGTCCGCTCGCAAAACAGTCCGTACAGAAACATCTAGTGCAACATAGCACATCAGTGTGCTCACTGTCTAACTTATTTGTCGACTAGGTTACCTGTTGTTTGTAAGTCAGTGCCTAAATAATTAATTGTTCCCCAACAATCGGCGTGGAGTGGCGTTATTGCTCCACATATAGTCAGGGTTAAAATTTGTGAATCAGTAAAAGCAGTGCAGGGTAAGAAACTAAAGCTAGCTTGGTAGCTGATCTAGAACAAGTTGTTCAACTCTGATCAAATGGACACGTTTGTTAACATTTCGAATCAAAGTCAAGGACGTGATCGGATTTTCAGGTAAGACATTCTGTACAGTTATTTAGTAAGCAACGATTAATGAGTTAGCGATTTCGTGCTAAACGAGATGTTTTTTTGTTTACAGGGCAACGCAGTATGCTTGCGCGCTGTTGAGACACTTACTGCGAAACGATGTAGAAAAGAAGAAACTCCTCGCCAAACTTAAAGGTCTCGAGTCGAGCATGAGCGGTGGAAGAAAATGTAAGTCTTCAGTTTGAACACATGGTCTATTCTGTAGCAGTACGCACCTCGCTACCGGCTCAGTCCTGCAGGATCCACGCTGCCTCCACGGCAAGGGTCGAGTCTTGATGAAAGGAGTAGCTGATCAAGTAACTTCAACTCCTTAAGGAGTTGAAGTTACTTTATCAGTACAAACCTTGGTCTACATTTTTTATTCCTTTCATTATTTGATTTGTTTGTACGGAAGCCCATTCCCTCCAGTAACAAAAAACAGAAACATTGTAAGTCGAAATTATGAGATAAAAAGACACAATGAGATAAATGATTCTGACTTTATTTTTGCTGGCGGGAATGGGCTTCCATCGGTTTGATTATATGCCACGTAAAGCATGTGGTGATAAATGTTTCTGATGTTCTGATAGTCATTGTTTGGTGATTTGATAATCAAGCGTAGAGCTTACTGGTGGATAGACTTGGATCGATCGGCTGATTGCAGACTGTAATGAAGGCCGCACAATAAACGTATTCGAGTGGACATTGAAAAACATTAGGTTGATGTTAGGCAAGGCTACGTGTTGAAAGCAATTGAAATCTTTGAGACAGCTGAAGTATTAATACTGACATGCTGATGTAATGGCTTTAAAACACAAACAACACCCTGAAATTCCTTTCGTGGAGCATATGCTATAAACTAAGGGTCAGGAACAGATAAGAGGCCTGAAGTTCAAAGTCAAGGCACTGCTTGAGAGTTTCTTCAAACGTAGAATAAGACAAGTCTTGCATGTTTACTCCCTGGCAAAGTTGATATGGGAATGTGACAGTAAGAGATTCCCTTCCCATTGTCGTCCATCTAAGAATGTATTGAGCTGTTTAGTGTTCTTGAAGCAATGCCTGAGGCAATGCTGAAGACAATCTTCAGAGATGGAACATTTCAACAAAGTGTAGTTTGAAGTGCAACAGTCAGTTTTTGAGATGTTCTGGGATATCTACATTTCAAAGCAAATGTGACATTTGTCTGTCCTGTTATTTTTCCCTGCCAGTGCTCAGACTGGGGAACACTGTGAGCGCCATCGAGACGGCAAAGAGAACCATACATCTGGCCGACCCTGTGCTCAACCTATGCCTGACTATAGCCAACATCAACCGCGCTTTGTACTTCCTCTGTGACAACGTGCTCTGGGCCAAAAACGTCGGCCTACTTCGAGACATCGACGGGGAGCGCTGGAGTCGAAATGCCTCCCGCTTCTACTTTGTGACGCTGGTTCTGAATCTCACCAGGGATGCTTATGAAATCTCCCAGCTCATGGCGCAAAGGGCAAGAGATAAGCACATGCAAGAGCGAGTGAGGCAGCACCTCAACGAGTGTCCTCAGGTAGCTGAAGTTGTCGTGCCCCAGCTGGACGCCTTTCTGTTCCTGCTCCAAGACACCTTCAGAGCCAATCCTGCCGTTGCCTTGGACACGGTGAAAAATATTTGCGACCTGTTCATTCCACTGAACAGCTTGGGCATATACAAAACAAATGCCGGGGTGGTTGGGTTCTGTGGTCTGATGTCATCCCTGTTAGGGATCGCAACACTTCTGCAGCCTAGCTTGAAAATCAAGCCATGATGATGGCGAAGCAGACTTTTTAGCTCGTGTGTAGAGGAAGATGACAATGCTTTTGGGGGAGTCCACGATGCAATGTAAAGGGTAGACACACATTTGTTTTGTCACAAAGGTTGTGAGTGAGTGTTAACATTTGTTTTGCAGGCTGTACAGCACTTTGTCAGGCCATGTAGAATCATTTTCGGCCATACGACACTGGAGATGATCATCCTGCGTATAACGTTTTCGGATAAATGAACATTTGTATGTAGGTTAGCCCAATTACTATTTGTCTCATTTATGTATAAATAACTCCCTAATGGGATACACCTATTTATATGTTCAACTTTAACTTAAAGGAGTATTCCGGTATTTTACACTTTAAGCCTTATTTCCATTTTGTTTATGATGAAATAGATCGATTCAGTGTTCATTTCGCCAAAATGCTGTGCTGTGTTTGGAGAAGTTTTGTTTTTTTTGTTTTTTTTGTAGCCCCACTGTGGAGGTACTGTAGAGGTAATAGGACCAAGCGTCATCGGTCCTAAAGCAACATTGAAGGTTCGGTTGCAAAGCTGTGAAACTCACCGACTGATCACTTGTGTTCATTGATGTTTGACAAAAAAAATCTGAGCAAAGTAACAGCAGAAGTTATCTATTTTCCGGTTCCTGCCGGTGGCCTGGCTACAGCAAAATGACTTGTACAGCCTGCTGGAAAGCATACTTTGCTCTGATTTTTTTTTTGTCGAACATCAACGAACACCAGTAACCAGTCGGTGAGTTTCACAGCTTTGCAAACGAACATTTAATATTGCTTTAGGACCGATGACGCTTGGTCCTATTACCTTTACAGTGGGGCTACCAAAAAAGCGAAACTTCTCCAAACACAGCATTTCGGCGAAATTAACACCTGAACCGATCTATTTCATCTTAAGCAAAATGGAAATGAGGCTTTAAATAGTAAAATACCGGAATACTTAAAGTGATTTAGGGACTAAACTTAATGACGTATTCCCTCTGCACTGATTTATGATGACGAACTTCATGGATTCAATAAATAGTGCAGATTTCAATGGGGTTAAGTGCCACATTTATGGGGACATCATGCGTACATATTAACAGATTAAACACAAATATGAGCAAAATGTGAAAATGTGTTGGTGATTGATGTGCTCTAAATCCTGTTTCTGAAAATCTATGCAAACTGTTTCTCAAAAAGACTGCCTTAATCAATTCTTCTCGTAAAATGTACATCCTTGAATTAAAATATTAATATATTGCTGTGAACTGGCTTTTGTGTGATTACATGTTTTTTTACTTGCAATGAATGACATTTTCCAGACTAATGGCTCATGAGTTTTCCCAACCAGAAAGTAAAGTAAATTAGTTTTTTAACAACACAGCACATTTGGCACAAAGCATTGGTTTTACACCTTCTTAAAGAGATTGGAAGTGTTACTGAATAGGTTCAAAGTGTGTCACTTGCAGAAGCAGGATATGGTCAACAGAGGAACAACACAGCCTATTACAGATTTTGTATCATTTCAGTGATAACCTTCATATTGTTACTGAGTTGAGGCACTTTCATTTCAATTAAGATCTTTTCAATTATTTCATTATGTTGTAAATAACATTTACTTACTTGTTTGTTTACTCGTTCACCTAAAACAGGATTAGCAAGATTGAGGTACAAGTTTGGAAAACCAATAGTTGGCATACACTGTTTACCAGTGTATGCCTGCTTACCATAACAAAAAACTACAAATTTACAGCAGAAATAAAACAGTCAATTGTATTTGTTGAAGGTGTTGCTGACATCCTTACGATATCAGCCTTGCATGTTTTTTTACCCTTCTGTTTTTTTTAATCTTAAAATGCAACAAACTCATCTGATAAGTCACTTCATGTATTTTATTATATAATTTATGACGTAGGAAAACAAAATTGTTTTAAAACACAAAACAAGTAAGACTTATGAAGAGAAATATGTGGCAGAAAAAGTGCAGCACAAAAAACTATTGGCTTGATTCATATTTGCATTAAACAAAATAAAAGGACATTCAAACAAATAATTTAAACTTCACAATACGAACAGTTGCACGATGGGGTATCAGCGTTTTTGAATAGTATATCAGGCATACTCCAGATTATATTATCAAATAATAGCTGTCTAACTACAGTGATTCCAATTTTGTCAACAGAGAATTTACATTTCCAGCCTGCAAATATATACCTGAGTAACCTGAATGTACCTGCACAAATATATGTAACAAATCCACATGAAACAATCCATTTCAGAAGGCATAAGACCACATTGAGTAGTGCAATGTCAAAATATAACATTCGCCAAAGTACATTAAAGAACTAACTTGAAATGACCCACAGAAATACACGATAAAGATAGATAACCAAAAATAACCAAAACACTGAGATGATCATGCGTGTAATACCCTGTAAGCTTAGAAAAAAGGCATTTGGACATAATTACAAATCCATTCATCCACAGCATAAATGGGTTGCCATTTATGTGCATAACAGAATTATACTTACATGGCACTGCATCAAGGATTTGTTTACATGACATGGTGTAAAGGCAATTTCCGGTATGCTAGATGTCGATCCAATAAGCTTTGGTCCTGTCAAGCTCAGGCCTATAAACCCAACAGGTTTATTCAGAGGAGTGCTTGCACTACAATATGCTTTGGAAGGATGGCAATACTGGTGTGAAAAAGACCATGGCCTGTTAGAAGATATTGCATTGCTTGACATTAATACATGCATTTCAAATGCATATATTTTGCACAGATGGCACTTACCGCTAGTGTCTGAAGTGGTTGGTCCCTTTTACATGTCGCAAAATAATAGATTGCTTTTGACATGTTTAGACTGTCGTTGTGTTGTTATTAAAATAATGGTATTAAATAATTGTCCTGTATTGATTTGAACCAGGTTCCTATTTTTAATGTATGGTCAACATGAATAACACTGCATATGACCTTCTTGTTTGGAATTATATAAATAGCAATTGTAGCATTTATTTTTCCCTTATGATTGTACAATCAAATCAAGATCACTTTTATTTCATAGGACAAGTGCCCAGCAACAAATCAGTTCAGCAGGATCGTTTATAACACAACGCATCGATATAAAAATGCATTTGGCTTTCACAGTTATCCAACCATTTTACAGCTTGCAAATACCCAGCAACTGCATCAAAGATCATCTCCTAGAATATATTTTCAGGGAACATGAGTGATCAGCGTGTGGTCTTGATCCAATTAAAAATAATAAAAATAGCCCAACCTTCTTCTGGGTTTAATTAACTGTTGGAGAAGTAACACGAGCAACATCCAAGTTCTCCCTACTTCGCAGGACCCTTGGCCTGACAGTCTTTTGGTCCATATTGAGCAATTTGGTCCAAACGGATTACGCTGAGCAAAAAGGGCAAATGCCATTTGCTAGGTAGGAGTCTGTGTTCGGTCGTAATCCAGAATCAAGCCTTTGATATGAGAAAGTTTCTGATGCAGGTACTCACAGCGTTTCTTTTCTTCCCGATAACCAGGAAACTTCTGAAAAGACGAGGACAAAAGCGTTCAATGAAACTGATAGTATTTAAAGGGAAACACTGATATATCTGTGAATTGGAATTTTACTGTCTTACCCATATCTAGAAGAGTTGTTTAATTGAAAATGAACCGTTGTGTGTCCAGCTAGGGGGTTCACTGGGTTAGGTCATCACTTCCCATATTTTGCATGTGTTCCAAATGGTCGCTTATTCACAATAGGTGCCAGTAACAACACTGTTACTGATACTTGTTTTGAAAAAGCGAACATGGGGAAAATATTTGGAAAGTAAGCAAAAGTTGGTTCCCCTCACATGAAGAGAGCTGGGCTACTGTAACCCCGTAGGTCAAGAAAAGGCTTACAGAAAGCAAATGCTAACCCAGGGAACTCCCTTTCTGGACACACAATGATGACTATAGAGTGAAACAACTCATTTGAATCTGGCTAAAACAGTCTAATGCCATTTTACTCATATTCTGGCTTATTCCTCCAAACATATATATATTGTTTGTGTGCAAAAAATGTATAGGACAACAAAAAACTAACTTACCTTCTTATACTTTTTATATTTTTGTAATATTTGGTCTTCCATGAGCTGTAGAAATTGTAAACAGGGTAAGTGTAACTCGAATAAGTTGATGAAAACCCCTGTTGTAAGTAATCGTTTGTCATATACAGTCTACAGTACCTTGTACTCCTGTGTACCAGGTGAGAGAGTGTTGATCTTGGAGGCCAACTGAACAAACATCTCTGTTACAGTGCCGATACGCTCATGAAGGGCTCTGTATTCATCGTACTCCGCACAGAAGTCGTCCTTAAATTGTTGACGCTGTTCCAATGCGGCTATGGCTCTGTATTTACTGAGGGGAAAAGAAATTATTGTAATATTTGTACACAAGAGACCTATATTACTCTTATCTGTCCAGTAGATGGCAGTATATAGTGATGTTTACCAGAGCTGCTTCAAAGCCTTCAAGCTCTGCTAATCACGTGAACTGATGGGGGGTGGGGGTTCAAATACAGGTCGTATTTTCAACTCACATGAAATAGTCGGGCAGCTCCTCGCCAGAGGCATGATTAACAGGTGTGCTGTCCCCCTCTTGGTCTGTAGATGGAAAAAACAAAACAAAAATGAGAACAGGCATTCTGCCAACGCATAACGTAACGTAATAAGGCGTCCATCGTCTGAATGGTGATTGAGTGGTGAATTATCTCCGGGCCTGATAACAGTGCGTTTATAGCGAGGTGAGTGGCACAGCAGGAGGCAGCCCAGGACTGCCCGCTGACTCACTGGACCAGAGGTTAGCCAGCTGTTCCAGTCAAACATTAACAGGCTGACCTGGGACAACGGTGTGTGCAACAAAAAGCATCCCAACATCACACACACACACACACGCACACACACATATATGTATATACACAAACACACACACGTACACACACACAGCTGTGTGATAGCTCAAGCAAAACAACTAAAAGAGAAGGGAACCAGTCCAAAGAAAATGGAGAGAAACAAAAACAAAAACAAATCACAATGCAACTATGGCTGTTGCGACGTACCGTTGATGTTCTCTTGGTTCTGCTTCTGGTCCGGGCTGGTTTCGATCCAGTTTGGTTTTAAGCGCTCGCGCTCCTTGTCCTTGTGCTTTTTCGATTTCTTCTTTCTATGCAGGCCACCGGCCAGCCGCTGCTCTGAGCAAAACGAGATATTAGCCTGAGGAGGCTTTGGACTTGGTGCGGGCGGGTCCAGCTCTGCCCTCGGTGGTCGGGGGTCGGCGGACAGTTGGCTGGCCGTGTGTCTCGTGTAGAGGCTGGCGGGGCTTCCCTGGACGTGACTGTGGGTTCTCTCAAACTCGGTTCTGGTCTGCACGCTGGTGTTTCCCGGTACCGCTGAGCTACGGGACTTCACAGGTCCAGCCTCTCCGTTAGACGGAGACCGCAAAGGCAAAACATGGTCCAATAGTCTTTGTTTCTTGGGTGTCAGAGGACAGAGGACCTGAGAGTCAGAAGGCAAAGGGCGTTTCTGGGGGGGGGAGACAAAACAGAACGATTCATGAGTGTTTCTTTTAATATTCGATACAAGCTCAAGGCTTACAGCAGGGTGTGGTCTCACGTTATTGATGAAATAAACGACAAAAGTTATTGCTCCTTATAGGTATTTTATCCCTATACCTGTGACATCACTTAAAGGAGTATTCCGGTATTTTACACTTTAAGCCTTATTTCCAGTTTGTTTATGATGAAATAAATCAGTTCAGGTGTTCATTTCGCCGAAATGCTGCGTTTGGAGAAGTTTTTCTATTTTCGTAGCCCCACTGTAGAGGTACTGTAGAGGAAATAGGACCAATTGTAGTCGATCCTAAAAGACCGATAACGGTCATTAAACGTTCGTTTGTGAAGCTGTGAAATTCACCGACTGGAAAGCTCTGATTTTTTTTTGTCCAACATCAATGAACACCAGTGACCAGTCGGTGAGTTTCACAGCTTTGCAAACAAACGTTTATTGAACGTTATCGGTCCGATTACCTCTACAGTACCTCGACAGTGGGGCTACAAAAAAAGCTAAACGTCTCCAAACACAGCATTTCGGCAAAATGAACACCTGAACCGATCTATTAAATCATAAACAAACTGGAAATAAGGCTTAAAGTGTAAAATACCGGAATATTCCTTTAATTGTATGGATCTATTGAAGAGGGAAAGCATTGGTAGGGAGCTGGCTATTTACCACGCAGAGGGATTTTGCAGGGCTGAGCTGCGAGGGTGAATCCCCAGGCGCTTTGTGGAATGGAGGATTGGCGGGCGAGTGTTTCACCTGGCTAGCATGGAGGGGCTGGAGTTTCCTGAAACACAACGAGAAGAACACATCCTCAGTTGGATTGAGTGGAGGCCAGTTGACTCCGAAGTGTGACAGTGGATGGAGAATGATTGATTATTGTTCATGATCCACACACCAGTCAATGCTGGTCAATGATGAGAAAAAAGCCAGCTAAAAATATAAACATCAACGACAACAACTCAACAAGTTGTGAACATGTAACAAAGAAACTAAACATAACAGGTTAAACACTTAACTGATCCACATTTATGCATTTGAAATGAATCACATGGTATGTAGAATTGCAAATTGAGTTGAATGGCACACATAGTGGTCAGCATGCAAAGATTGCAGGGCAACACCAGGTCAAGACACATTTGCCTAACCTATAACATTTGCATTCTGTTAGCAGAGCTATTTGGAATAACCTTTGTGCAATCAGCCAGCAAGGATTGCAGTTCTTTCCGAAAAAGTCCATGAGTTTATGGAACCCTTCACTCAGTGCAGTCACAGATAGCCAGACAAGAGGGATGAATCTGGCCCTGAAATCCATGGGCTTTGTCTACTGCTAATGCTATCAGCCGATACTAATACCATTGTGAGCACACTTGAGCAAATATTTGTCTCATTTGATGTGCCCGTTAGGAGAAGAATAATCCATAGCGGCTCTCATTTCAGTGAGATGTCAATGTGCGTCCATCCCCAATTTCCCTGAAATAACACTTTTTCATTCTGGGTTTCCAGTCCACTATGAATATCTCCAAGCAGCAACTTCACCGGTAAATACATAATAAGTACTAAAATGGGAACTATCACCAAGGGGTTCAATGGTTGGCGTGATGCTCATGAAAGAATGAGAAACACATTAATATTCACCTGGCCAGGAGCCTGTGGACGAGCTGCTTCTCCTCCTCCAGAAAGCCTGGCCAATCTCGCTGGACGTGCCTGTACTGCTCCTCCTTCAACGTGTAGCTGAGGTCCTTGGGGTTAAGTTTAGCAATCTGGAAATCAGCGGCCCCAGAACATCAACAATCCACCAAAAAAGGCAAATGGGTAGGATTCACATTTTTCTGTGGGCTATGGCATGGGAACCTTGCGTTCCCTAGAGTCAACTGTAAATGACTAATTAACATCATGACACACGCATGTCAGGAATCCCTTTAAGTTGATCCTTAAAACAAATGGGATAGCCTGAAGACACGCTTACCCTTTCCTGACTCAATAACTCAATCTCCCCCTTTCAAAGATAATTACCTCACGTCCCTAAATAGTTTAACGGAGTTTGGTTTAATTCTTCACAATGGAAAGCATCGCAATCGCATAACTGTAGAGATCCCAGGGAAGTATACCTGGAGTGAAATTACAGAAGTACACCTTCAGCGTCACGGCTTCAGCTGCTCTACATTGTTCCATGGATGGTCTGGTTCCATGTCTACTGTCTCGAGCAATCAACGACATCCAACACACCAACACCCCTTTGACGACTCTCTTTGCATTTAGTCTGTCTGGCGGTTGGGGGGGGCGCCCCGCGCCCCCCCGGGCCGCGGCGGGCCGGCGGGGGGGGGGGGGGGGGGGGGGGGGGCGGGGACGAGGCCCGGCGGGGGGCGAGGGGAGGGGCGGGGGGGTGGCG
>JAOPJJ010000141.1:12355876-12366687 GCA_027122795.1 Enchelyopus cimbrius
TGTGTGTGTGTGTGTGTGTGTGTGTGTGTGTGTGTGTGTGTGTGTGTGTGTGTGTGTGCGCGCGCGCGTGTGTGTGTAATGGGTTGTGTGCGCGCGCGCGCGCGTGTGTGTGTAATGGGTTGTGTTTTGTTTCCAGGCAGGGGGCTGAAGAGCGGAGAGAACTTCCAGCTGCTCTACGACCTTGCGGACAAGCTGAACGCCGCAGGTTAGATCCCATGTTGTACCTGATCTGTTCTGTTCTTGATCATATTGTAATTGTGTGTGGTTCTAGCACATTTGCAATATTCTGTGTGGTTCTCGATCATATTGTGATATTGTGTATTGTTGTTTCAGTTGGTGCCTCCAGAGCCGCAGTGGATGCTGGGTATGTTCCTAATGACATGCAGGTCGGACAGACCGGCAAGATTGTCGCACCAGTAAGTATTGCCTTCCCTTCAGTGTCTGCATTGTATCAATTAATACATTGCAAGTTAGTTTTTAGATATTTTTAGACCACTTCTACAGTCACTTAGGCTATGTCCGCACGGAACGTTGCGTCCAGACACACACACATCGGATTCCTAAATGTTTGCGTAAAAAAACTGCATCCACACACACACATCGGATTCCTAAATGTTCGCGTACACATGGCAATGATGTAATACATAGGCCAAAATGATCAAGTATTTTATCGTTTTCACCTAAAAACATTCCCGTGTGGACGCAGCCTTAGTGTCATCAACGAAGTCTGTGATTGGTTTGTGATTGTGCCAAGGCATAGTTGTACAAAGCGTTGTACTAAAATATTATTAGGAGGAAAAGCTTGTCTTCCTACATAAGACCCTCATCACAGGATTTAATTTGGACCTCACCAGACACCCACACAACTGGAATTAGCAACATGCAAAATAAATAGCCACATTTCTTGAGAGTGAAAATGTGAACATGTAAAAGCTTCGCACACTTTGTGCTGCAAGTTCTCAAGAGCTCGGAGACAAATTATAAACAGGCAAACAAAAAATCGACCACCATCCTTTACTTTTGTGCCAAAACGCTGTTTGCCTTTGCACTCTGCGTCATTTCTGAAATGTGCTACGATCGGGACGGATGCCCCAGTGTTTTTAAAGAGGTTAACTCTCCATTATCGGATTCCTTTCTGATACCGCAGCTGCGATTACCCGCACATTAGCGTGGATAAAGCGCAGCGGATGGCACATTAGGCGCTCTAAATGATTTAGCTGATCCATTAAGGTCTGCCTCACTGGTGTCTGCACTCCCAGACCAGACCCGCCGGTCCAAATCACATTGTTCTCAAATGTTTTGACAAGCTTCTTGTCTTCTGGCTTAATGTGTTCAATTCAGCTTCTTTTTCCTTTTTTTTGTCCATCCTTCCCCCTGAGTTCACCAAATTTTTTTGGGGGGGGGAATTTTATATCCGATTTATTTCTTACAAATTCAGGTGCCGTTCACTATCACAGAAAGTATCATCAAATTTAAACAGTGCTCTGTCTGCCTCTTCCAGATAGTTGGTCTCTAAATTCATCAGTTTGATGATGGCTGCTTGTTCTGGTGCCCTCGTTCACTGGGGTGTCATAACTCTGGCAGTGTCATGGCATAGTCCTACCGTAAACTCGGTGGACAACGTTGCCACACTCGGATAATACTCCAGAAGTGTCACCAATATGCATGCAGCGCCTGACTCTCCTGCTGCTAACCTCGTGTTTTTCCAACAGTTCAATTAGCGTCTGCCAATCAGGTTGCCTCTCCTGTTTAGCCACGCAGCGCAGGGTGCACTATGCGCTTAAGCCCCGAGTGTTTAGTGCTGACAAAGTGATGCCGTGTTCTGTTTTTGTGAGGCCCCTCTGAAATATTGATACGGCGGTGCATTAAACAGAGACATGGAGAGAAGGCCCTTTACAACTGATCCTCACCAAACGGACCTTTGGTTGCTGCTTGAGGCAGTGTTTTTACTGTCTGGGGCTTCTGTGACCGGAACTGAACTATCGGTCGCAGGTTCAGCACAAGCTCACCACGTATACTTATGTTTTGTTGTTTTTATCGCGTTCCCAGGAGCTGTACATCGCAGTGGGAATCTCCGGCGCCATCCAGCATCTGGCCGGGATGAAGGACAGCAAGGTGCAGTGTGGTTGTTAGGAAAGGGTTTTAGTTCCCCATTCCAAGCTTATTCCCGGTTCAGCCGGATTCCAGAGCAAACGGCTTGGGACTAATTTTCCCAAAAATTTTTTTCTGCAGTTGTGTTCATAGTTTTCTGTTTGCAGTTCTGTTCATTGAAATCATTCTTTGTTTCCTCTATTTAATCCAGACCATCGTTGCCATCAACAAAGACCCGGAGGCGCCCATTTTCCTGGTGGCCGACCTGGGCCTGGTGGCCGATCTCTTCAAGGTGAGGAAGTCGCGCAGCCGCCAAACTCTCCGTCGTGCGGGAGACCACGTGCGAACACTACACAGCGCATGCAGCAGGCCTCAACGCTTAACATCTCTTGCAGGCACTCTGTTTAATCACCAAGCGTTTTGACCCTCACGGAGGGACCGAGCGCGCGTCTCCTGTAAAACAATTTCCCCTGCTAAATGTTGCAGGGCGCATTATGACCCTCCCTAATGCAAATGTGCAGCCGCTGAATTATTAACGCTGCGAATTAACGAGAGGTGAGTTGTGGCCGGCGCGCGTCGATACCGCAGAGAAAACGAAAAAAGAAAAAAAAAATCAATCCAGCGTCTGGCCTGGCGTCTAGCCCTGGAGGAATAATCCATAGCCAGGGTGCAGAATAGAAACTTTTCCCAGGGTCGCGTGCCGCAACCTCCACTTACCGATCGATCCCGCTGCCCTCCGCGAGGACAGGGTGCTCTCGGTGGACCAATGGGACGCAGCCGGGGCTGATGGGCGGGGGGGGGGGTAAACCTAACAAATGCCTCGGACCAGTCGCCGTAGGGATAGGCCAGTAGCGTGTGCGCGTGTGTGTGTGTGTAGCCTAATGTTCAGCCTCCTGGTCATGTTTAATTCAGCCCCCTCGGCAGTGCATGATGGGCCCAGGTGTCCAGCTAAACTCAGAGTTATTGGTAATCATAGCTGGCGGAGCTGTGGGCTGCAGCTCTGCTCACCTTACCGCTGATCCCTCCTCAGATAACCCGTTTTAAAATGGACGGGCTCGCTCCTCCGGCCCGCCGCTGGAAGGTGATACCCGGGGTCCACCTCCAGGCGGCCCCGCAGGACGATATGCTTTTCCAGTTTGCTTCTCATTTAAATCTGTTTTAAATTGGATCGAATGAGTATCGAGTACAACCGAGATAAGGGCCGCCAGCTAAATCTAAAATAGTTTGCTTGGTTAGCGTTCCACATAACAAGGTAAGCGATGCAAGATATACCCCAGAAAGTCTGGTCCAAACCGTCTGGCGCGCCAGGTTACATTTGATCCGCTTTGATTTGTATTTTCATTGTAGTTCGTCCTTCGTGCATGAAAATGATTGTGGAATATTATGTTTGATGCTTAGAACATACTTGCCCAACAGCTGAAGATTACATTTTCCAGCATACTTTTTTAACATTTATATTGGATATAATACTGTTATTATTGAATATAACATCCATGCTATTTTCTTTATTTTCAGGCTGTCCCTGAGATGACTGCATCACTCAACAAATAAAGTGGAACACCCAACCTTCCATGTTTCTGGACCATACAAGATACGTTGTGCATTTCACACTGTAGCCACCAGGGGTCCACCCCCACCTGTTCTGCCTGAGCCTGACGGATCTGCCCCACTATTGAGTCAGATTAAGATGGGCTGGATGGATTTTAGAATAGAAGGGTTGTTTTTTTGTGACCCATGTATTTCCGATGGGAGAGCTTCATTCTTCTGCAGACACACAACCTACCACAATGCAGTTTGCTCTGTGCTTTGTGGAGGTTATGTTAATCTGAAACAAGCTGATATCATTATATTGTATTAAACTGACAAAAGTGCAACTTACTAAAAGTTTTTGCCATGTTTTAATTTTATTCAATATCCGGCCAGTCGCTTCTCTCCATGATAATGATGCAAAATGCCTGTGGTCTTTTACAATTAACAGGATTAGTTTTGCAATATCTAAAAGCAAATCTCAAAAGTTCATGCTATAATATGTTACCTTCCGCGTGACGGTTTACTCTCCTATCAAGCCATCACATGTATCATGATGCGGTGACAGTGGGTGGATGGCTGGACATATTTACAGTTTAAAACGAGTGAATAGAACTGCGGAAATGGAAGAACAAAAATTAGATGACGTTGTTAAGGTAGGTACCACTTCAGAAACAAATCAGGCCTTTCAGTTCACCTAAAACAAACCTGGAGCTTTGCAAAGGTTATTTCCTGACTGGGCTTTGAGTTCTGAATGCCACCTCCTGGGGTTTGTTTTATTTTGATCACAATCTCTTCAATCTGTATTCTGTCATTGTTTTTCGTTTGTCTTTTTTTAAACCAATACTTTTTAATTACAAAGGTTAGCATTTGTTGTAATATAGAAAGACGTAAGAAAAGATGTTCAAATCTAAGCTCAAGATAGTCAAATCTACCCTGCAGCGCTAGCATCAAAGAGGACGTTATTTTGAGTCTCGTGTGTTAAAGATCCGATTGATGAGATCATGTCCATTTGGATTGATCTGATGAGTCCGTGTCTCCGGTCCCTGAAATGATGCATCAGTTAAAGTCTCAGACAGTCCTCAGTCCCCTGGCTTTGTTAAGGGATGAAAGCCCAATTGCTGGTTTCTTTGAGTAAGTTCACAACAGTCGTGTGTAAATCCCTATACACTATAATCAACTCCGGTCTGTTTGGCTGTGCCCTTCTATGGTGCTGATTTACCAACATCCATAGTCTCAGCCTAGTGGAAAATGTTCTTTGTTTCCGTATAAAGAAGGTGACCCCTCGTTCGGATCAACAGCCCCCTCTTTAACAATGTGGTTAGTTAAGATTCGACGATTGTTCAATGTCCCAGAATGGGACCGGTACGACTAGGTTCACCGCGCCAGCTGTCCTGCCCTAGGCCTCTGACAGGCGGCCGATGGGGGCGTCGCCCTGCTCCATCATGCGGTACTTCTCCTCCAGCAGCGGCTCGCTGCTCTGCAGGTGGATCAGGGGCTTGGTGTGGAAGCCCGGGCCCAGCTGCTGGTTCCTCTTGTTGTAGAGGTTGAGCCGGTGCTCCAGCTCCGGGCTGGTCTTGCCGGAGCCCGCGGGGCTGGGCAGCTTGAGGTTGACCGGGTCCAGGCCTTTGGGCGCCATGCACGAGTTCTCCGACAGCGAGGACAGCAGCTCCTGCACCGTGGCCACGTTGCCGGGGCCCTTGGGCGGCGGCGGCGGATTGGTGCCCAGCGCCAGGGGGCTGCTGTAGGGCGGCGGGTAGCAGCGCTGGCCGCTGTAGTCCGAGGTGGAGGTGGAGGTGGAGGCCTCGCGCACCGTGGAGCTGCAGTCCGTGATGGAGCCCAGCGTGTGGGTGCTCAGGCTGTGGTGGCGCCCGCTGAAGCTGGAGAAGGTGGCGGCGGACGCCTCGCTCACGCAGCTGCTGGTGCGCTGCAGGTGGCCGGAGGAGGGCACGACGTCGGCGCTCACCAGGGACGAGGGCATCTGGCTGGGGTTGTTGGGCAGGTGCACGTCGATGGCCGCCGTGGTGATGAAGCGCGCCGGGTCGGGGATCCCCATGTCTGGAGGGGGAGTGGAGGGAGACGACTGCATAAGCATAAGCATAAGCAGAGCTGCTTATGTAGGGTTTCCCCTACATCTTTTTGTAGCAGTGGTGCTGTGAGTTGGTAACCTAGCAACATTGGGGGGGGGCATGTGAGATTTTTTGGGGAAAAATGTAGACTGAGTTTCCAAATTTGACATAACAACTGACAGAGTCAAGGTATCTGCTGGGACCAGATCATTGAGCAAATATGCATTGGAACTTGGCAAAAAAAAAAGTGCATTTCTATTTTTATTTTTTTGCAATTATACTTTTGCAGTGGCGCTGACAATTCAAATACAGGGGAAACACTGGCTTATGGGAAGAATGTGAATGTGTCTGAGAATGTGGATCCCTCTTACCGCTGCTGGGCTCGCTGTAGTACTGGCTGATGTAGTTGTTCATGTCATCCTGGACGACATGGTCTAAAGAAAAAAACATCGATGTCAGAAGAGAAGAAGCAGGTCTATCAGTTTGCTCTCCAAACACCATCGTGCGTTCATAACTCAGCCGCTGATGCATACTACAGACCTCGCGTCCAGTGATTTAGATCGGGGGTCATGTTTGGACAGTGTGAAGCCCGCCACCGCACCTGAAATCACTATGGCGGAAGGCGAAGGTGGGGGGGGGTTCTGTTTTTATGGCCGATCCTCAAGTCAGTCCAAGTGTGTTTCTAAGTGCTGGCCCCTCAGAAGACCCACAGGAATAGTAGATGGACTTCTATTCATTAAGTGCTCCGCCGCCCTGAAATATTCATCCTGAATGAGAGTCCTCCTCCTAGGAGGGCCTTGTGTTCCTCCGGTCCGCCGTCGTGACAGAGAACATGTCAGGGTGATTAATAACGCGGAGGGTTTATGGAGGAGTGTGGCCTGCTTGAAGCTCAGTCTGCACACACCCACACACACTCACACACGGGCATATTTACAGAAGTCGCGCTGTGATTTATAGTTTTGATTAAAGAAATAGCTGCAGTGTTTTGGGGCCCGGGGCACGGCCAGGACTGACAGCTGCGTCTGTCGCCTGTAGTCCTGTAAGTTATGAGCCGCTGCGTCGTGGGAGAGCCGCAGTCCATCACCCACTTGGCCTGGACGCCTTTCTTTATTGAAATTCTAAGACGGTTTTGAGGCGAGAGCGAGCGGCGTCGGGGCGCTGGTGTTGGGTGATGTCGGCCAGTTATAACCCGGCCAGGCCCATCGGTTACTGGCTGATAAGAAGGATGACGGGAGGGATGCTCCGTCTGACATGAACTGATGTGTAGGGAGCGGAAAGACAGCTGGTGTATTCCTCCTGCATTCAGAGATCAGCTCCCCTGAAGAGCCGCACGTCCGCTTCCTCATCTTCGTCCTTTTGTTTGTCACTCTGGTGCTATGAGATTTCGTGATTGCATGAGGATTTGTTCTGGTTTGCAGATCTTTCAGATTGTTGCACTCACTCACTCACTCACTCACACACACACACTACCTGAAACCCTGACAGTGTGGGGACCTGTTGGGCACATGTGGGACGCGTTCCTAGTTATTACCTGCGGCTCCGCTGGGCCCCCTGGGGTTGGCCGGCCTGCGGGGCTCCGAGGGGCCCGGGGCCTGCATGCCGTCCATCTCCTGGAAGCTGATGTTGGGTTTGCTCCACACGTGGTGGATCTGCATGGCGGCCTCCCGCTCGGCCGCCAGGTCCAGGTCCTGCTGGGCCAGGTGGGCCCGCAGCTGCCTGATCTCGAACTGGGGGGGGGATATGTGTCATTAGGGAGTTAAGGGGGTCTCAGGGAAGTGTGAAGACCTCTATGCTGGAACTGTGATTAAGGACTTTGCTAACACAAATGAGTTGAAATGGACTTCATTCTATTACTGTAGGGTACCTCAGTACCCAACATTAAGATTCAATGTAAGCATGAATATAAGACAGAATGGATTCATCTATCTTCCTATAACTTGTCCCAGCCAGCATACTTCATTATCCAACTGTATGTCTTACTTCTGTCAGTAAGTTTTCTTAGTCGTCGTTGATATTGTGCTTTATTATATGTATTTTTCCCCATTTGTGGGATCTGTTTAGCAGTGCTCTACTGCTCTCTTCTGGTGAAACGGTAGCATAACACCAAATGTGATGTTCTCTTTTTTCACACTTTGAACAGAAATCTACTTGAACATGATGCTTCACAGTACCTGCACCTCTTCTTAGGGTTAAGGATTAGGGTAAGGGTTTGGGTCAGAGTGAGGGACTGGGTCAGAGTTAGGGTGAGGGTCCGATTAGGGGTCAGGCTCAGGGGCGAGGGTCAGCGTGCAGGTCAGAGCGTGGGTTTAGGGTGGGGTCAAGGGAGGGACGTACCGCCTGCTCCTGACAGATCTGGGTGAGGCGGTCCAGCTGCTCCTCTCGTACGGCCTTGGCCTTCTCGTACTGCTGCACCTCCAGCTCCATCTCCACCTTCACCTGCAGAACGTAGGCTGCAACACACGGCCAGTGAGAAGCAGGCATGCGTACAAAAGTCTTTTTGTAGTCATGTCCGAATTTACTAAAACAACAACCCTTGGAAGTTGAATATAAGAGATATTCTTTGCGTAGCATCGAATCAAGCACCAATTTAAGAGTTTTTTTAAAGGGGAGGATGTAATAGCTTGAGGGGAGTGAGATTGATCGCTGAGTATTCATTGTTTAACGATGCGGTTCAAACACAGAGCGTGTCCCGTCATGTCGTATATTATTTGGAGAGGTGGTCATAAATAAATGTGACGTTGCGATTCAGACATGAGAGTGCCTGTATGTGCGTGCGTTTGTCCGCCACAAGAGGGATGCAGTATAGTCCGTCGGATTGCCCCTTTTTAAAAACGTGATCGCACCGAAGGAAAACCCTGCAGAGCGGAGCAAGCGGGGGCCCCATCCATCCCTGGGGCCCTGACAGGCAAGGACAGCCGCCTGATGGATGACCCGCAGGCCCCCCCCGCCCCCCTCAGGTGCCTCACCGTCGATGATCCTCTTTGCCCTCCAGATGCGCAGGGTGATGATGAGTCCGATGGCGTCCCAGGGGCTGCTGGGCCCGTTGGCCACCGTAGAGGCCACCATGGGGGCCAGCGAGAGGACGATGACCGCCCCGTCAAACACCTAGGGGACGCCACACACACACACACGTGTCCTGTGGAGGTCCTCGTTGGACTTGTGTGGTTTGACATTGAGGGAATGACACTGCGGTGTGTGTGTGTGTGTGTGTGTGTGCGCGCAGGGGTGTGGGGGTGCTTCTCTGGGAGCTTACCTCCACTTTGTTCTCGATGTAATCCCATATCCCCAACACCACGATCCGGAACACCGTCTGACACAGGTGCGCACACACACACACACACAGCCCCACGCACACACACACACACACACACCGGGAGGCAGAAGGGTTGGAGAGAGTGTTAGGGCAGGACGGTGGAATCATCGAGTGGCTGGTTGTAATTTGCGACACCCTTTCCTGCACCCTTGAATGAAAACAAGGGGAACAGAATGAAATGTAAGCAGAGAAAAAGATAGTGTTGTTGTTGTTGTTTCTTTTGCGTGAAGAGCATCTCTGGCAACCTGAAAAGTGACGACGTCATCTTCACACACACACACACACACACACACACGCACACACACACGCACACACACGCAGCCCCAGCGGCACTGTGGGGTTCATCCAAACAATTAAGGGACACTGCATTCTGCCCCTTCCGCTGACGCAGCACCCTGTGGTGGGTGGGGGGGAGGGCAGTCTCTCTCTCTCTCTCTCTCTCTCTCACTTCCCTTTCCCCCGGTATTTCAAGGTTGCGGCGCGGGTATTTGAGAGGCATCGTACTGCCGCGCAGCTGCCATGGATTAAGCTAGTTCCTCCACCGATAAGTGATCGGTGATAAGTGATTCAAGTGATACGGAACTGAACTGTTCAGGAGAGCAGCTCCAGTGTAAAGAACCCTAGGGAAACGGGTTGGCTGGTTCTAGAAGGAAAAAAACAACTGGTAATCAATACCTAAAGGTACTGGTGATATTTAGCGGTGAGGAATCTTCAGTGGTTTACTGGAGTGTAAACAGACTAAGACCACTCCACAGAATAGTGGGAGGATGTGTTCAGTTTGACGATGAGAAGCATCTATAAATATATGTATGTGTTATATATAGTGAGAATCTATCAGCATAACCCCCGCTAGCTCACCTTGATCCCCCCCCCAAAGGTAGCGTTAATCAATAGGCTGCTGTCTCAGCTGTTAGTGAGCCTTTATGATTAGAGAGCGAGAGAGAGAGAGAGACACCTACAGAGACAGGACGGGACTGACAGAGTGAGAGAGAGAGAGATAGAGAGACATATAGGGAGAATGGGCCTCACCTCGGTGAAGAACACGGACAGGATGGCCAGGCTGACCCAGTGGATGATGCTGGCAAACTGGAACGCGTTGTTGACTGTGGAACAGACAGGGTGACATCAAATAAAGACAAATAGCAGGTGGTGCCCGGGTCCACCACAACCTCACACACACGGTGGCTCGTGGGGACCATAGAGCCACTCGATCAAGTGCACCGGTGCACGGCGCAAGTGCTGGCCGCTGTCCAGTGCGATCAATCGATTAATCAGCGACAGCGCAGAACATTTCCCTCTCCCCTGGGCGTCCTCCCTGCGTTCCCCTCTCTTTCGCTCACACACCCTCCGGGCCAGCCAGCCCCGTCCGCCGTGCCGCTTGTGTACGTCTGCTGACCACCCGCCCCCCTCCACCAACACCGACACCACCACCACCGCCGTGCACACACACCAGTCAGTTCTGTTCACGAGGGGTGGGGGGGGTGGTCGCTGGGATTGAAACAGTGGTGACACTCCAAGGTGACCATCGTGACCTTCCAGCTGTGATGGATGGTGGGGGTCCCTTGTTGTACCTGATGATGTGTGTCTCATTATGGCTGGGGTCATGCTAGCATTTTGGTCCACCTGCTGACACGCCGTCATCAGGCGGAGCTCCCGCAATCGTAATACACATGGAGCGTGTTTGCATCCTCGTGGGTGCAGGGCGGAGCCTCAGGGGATGAACACCAGGTGAAAGCTCAAATCGGCATGTGATTCATGGAGCAGAAGTTATTGTTTTCATAAGAGTTTGCGATCATGCTAACGTTCATGCT
>JAOPJJ010000141.1:12459103-12471695 GCA_027122795.1 Enchelyopus cimbrius
CCCCCGCCCCCTCCCCCCCCATCCTCCCCCCAAGCCCAAGCCAAAGGCATGCACAACATGTGTTGAAGGGAGAGGACTGCGTTCCTGTGGTACTGCGGAGGGCAACGCGAAACGAGTAAATCGATCGCATCGCAACTCATAATTCAGAGGGATCAAACGAAAGTGGGGCGAAATGAAATACGTCTCCAAGGCTGAAAGGTGCACCGATTGTCTCAGCTTCACTAACCTGAAAAACATGAGATACAGAGGGGGGTGGGGGAAACCCCCCAAAAAATACCCTGAAAAGAATACGAAATCCAATTGTTGAGGATCAGCTGCCTTTACTTCAGGATCTGAGATCATGAACTTTAGATGGTAGGATATATACTGTAGATATATATATAAAAACATAAACAACAACGACAACGACAACAATCCCCAAGGTTAAAACTGTGCACTGACGACTAGCCCGTGTATGTGTGTCTGTGTCTGTGTGTGTGCGTGTGTGTGTGTCCACAGACCGCACCCCCCCCCTCACCTCTGCAGCCGCGGGCTCCACAGACCTCAGCAGCTCTGACACGGCTCCCGCCAGCGTCCGAGCGGCGCCCATCAGCTTGTGCCCGCTGCCCACCTCATCCTCCATCAGCGCCGCCAGCAGCCGTACGCCCTTGGACATCTCCGTCAGGTTGGAGGAGATGGTGGTGATGGCGCAGCCCACCGCTGAGAAGTCGGTCTCGGCGGGCTCTCCTGGAGAAGACGGAGGTGAGGGGGGATGGAGAGGGTGGGGGATGGAAATTAATATTTTGACTGTCAGAAGAGACTATTCTTCTTTGGTGTTCCGGTGGCAGAATCACAGGGAAAACCTTGGGGGACCCGTTAGCAGTTTTTGCCACTGGATTGATTCCGGAAGGAGAAAACCTTAAAATAGGCAGATTTTTTCGTTTCAAGGGCAATGGGAGTTGATGTTGCGGTATGTGATCGTTTCACAACAGGTGTGGGACGCAGTACTTTCTTATATTTCAGAAATAGCCCAGCGTAGCGCTACACCTTTATGTAGAAGAAGCAGTAGCATAGGGGGTAGAGTGGCGGTTCGGCAACAGGAAGGTTGCCAGTTAGAACCCCGGCTCCTCTAAGCTGAGTGTTGAGGTGTCCTTGAACAAGACACCTAACCCCTACCTGTTCCTGACATGCTGGCTGTCAGTGTGTGACTGACAAAAATGTACTTGTAAGACCCTTTGGATAAAAGAGTCTGCTAAATGCCTTAAGTAGGAGTTAAAAAAAACAACCTCTGATTTGCTTTCAATAGCAACGTCTTGATCGGATCATTAAGGACCTGTTCCTGGAATAGACTGCGTTTTTTCTTAAGGATTCCTCATACAGGAAGGGAGACCGCGGACATGGGGGGCGGGGGGCGGACCCCAAGTACCTTTGGGCCGGGAAGCGGTCCAAACGGCCCGGCAATCACACTCAGTGTCCTGAAGAGACACGCTTCCGTCAGCCCGTCTTTCAGGATTAGACCCAATGTTCTGCCGCATCGATTAACACAAGCCCAGAGAACGGGTGCAGGTGTCAGGTAGAACACACACACACACATACACGCACAAACACACACTACAACACACACACACAGACATTACCACTCACACACACATCACACACACACAGTACCACAGTACACATACACTCGTATACAAATGTGCGCGCACCTAGACAGGGGCCTTAGTGTCATAATTAGGGGGCCATTTGGCACGGTTTTTTGCAGGGATGGGCCAATCAGGACGCAGCAAGTGAGCGGGACGGAGCGTCCAACCAGATGGCTGGGAGAGATTAAAACGCAGCAAGAGGTGGACAGGAGGTGGGCTGGCCCTGGGCCAGGGGCCAGGGGAAGCACAGGGAAACAACTGCAATACTTTCATTGTTTTCAGTTTTTACTTGAATTGACAACACCTTTTCTCAAGACCTTCGCATTGGAGGACAACTTTATCAGGGCTGAAGGATCATTGCTCACTTTTCAAGGCAAGTTGACACGACCAAAGGTAATTCACAGAAGTGCAGAGCCATCATTTCGCAGGGTATTGATTGGAGTATTCACTCACCCGCGGTGAGATTGACAACGGACGCCGTTCCGGCGGTGATGGCGTCGACTTGAGAGTGGATTTCATGTTTGGATTCGTCCACTTTGTTCTGCACCCAGACCCTGGATGCCTTTGAGTGGGTGAGATAGAGAAACACAAACGGTCTGATCGGCTTTTATCTCAGTGGGAGATTTTTCCCCTGCTCATATCAACTTTTCCTCTTTGTAGAGGATTACAGCGCTGGAGCTTTATAACTCCCACTGCATTCTGGGAGCTCATCCCTCGAAATGAAGACACGTTACTTGGGTAGCTGTCCGTTTCACGATTATCATGTCATCTGACAGCAGATGGAGTTGTGTTTTGTGATGACCATATCCATAGCAGCACAGCCCTTCAAATCTGACTACAGAATGTTCAAGTAAAGTGTCTATATTAGGCCTTATTGCTTGTTGTATCTTGATACTGCATTATTTGAGTGGGCAAGAATGGAATGATATGATTAGATACATATTATACACATTGACACGTATTATTGTAAACCATGTAAACCATTTACCATGTCAACCTTTAACACTGATACAACATGCGCTGTGAACCCATACATATAGGAAGAGGAAAGCTAAACCCAAGAAATGCAGCCTCTGGGAAATATTTGAATGTTTGATATAAGTTCAAGAAATTGCAGGGTAATGCCTGCATCCATTCTGCGGCCCCAGCCCTTACCAGGTCGTGGCCTAGCGGGGGCAGGTCCCCTACGTGTCCCAGGTCGGACTGGGCCTGCTGCACCGCGTGCATGCTGCTGTTGATGGTCCCCATCAAGGCCTGCTGGGCCAAACTCTGGCAGGACAAGAGCAGGAGGAGGTGCGCACACACACACACACACACACACACACACACGCAATCACACATGTGCACGGACAGAGACACACACACACATACGAGTTTTTATTTTATTTCAGATTACTCTTGGAAGGGTTTGAATCCTTGTGAATGTGGTGGATCACATGGCGAGTCAGGATGGTTTTAACATGACACGTAGGAATACTAATTACCCAACATGTCAAAGAATCGTTGATATTTGATCTTTGGATTTATAGATCATATCCCAGAATCATATCCCACCGTGACCCAAAGAAAAGTTAAAATAGAATAATTTGATGAATCCTCGTTCTCTTCTCGACTTTCAAAATTGAAAGCCAATTACAGCGCGTTCCTTCTCATTGGCCCTTAATTGGATTCACCTGTCGTGCACCTCCTATATAAGGCGCACGTGTAATGGGTGCTGTAGTGCGCTGGGGGATAAGGCAGTCTCTGAAGAAGTACATGGAGGGCTGTGTTTTCGTGTACTTTGAACAATATCTTCATGGTGAGTACCATTGTATTTTATCACTGGTTGGTGGCAAGGGTTTGTCTATTTGGGATTCAGTTTTGCCCTTTGACTTACTTTTAAAGTAGGACATGGTTTGAGTCATTTGGTTTTGGTTGGCATGCTTGTAATGTTAATCTGTGATTAGTGCTCTGCACCTAAAACCACAAGAGCACTGTTGTCCAACCTGTTGTCCAACCTGTCTTACTGTTGATCATCTGTAGTAGTTTTAATGTTATCTTGGTGTTGATTGTCTGTACAAGTGATTTTGTATCTGTTGTGACTGACCTGATTTATGGGGGGGCCCCCTTTGGGGCCCCCCGACGAATGTATGCTCAACAGGTTGACTGCTCAGTACTGGGGAACCCTGGCAAACGGCATAGGGAAGCTGGCAACTTGAAGTAGTGTTGGGTTTGGCAGCGCTCTCTCTAGGAGGAGCTAGGCCAACCCTAGTGGTATCATGCTCCGTCCTCTTGAGTCGTACAGGTATTCGGTTCAAGTTTCCCACCATCTTGGTGTTGGTAGACCTCAGGTGTACCTCACCTGTTAGACCTACAGAATGACCACACCCTGTACTGGGATGTGACTGCTGTAAGGGCCAGTGCTAACCACATGCTGCTATCACTTTATTCCTATTCCTCTAAAAGATCTGAGGATCTAGCGATAGGGATAGGGTTCATCTGATCCAAGGTCCCTAGTCTGGTGCGAGGTCCCGGGTCTGGTACGAGGGCTTCCTGGTCCCTTTCAAGCTGGACATGCAGGTGAGCACTTAAATTGTTCTCTTGCACATTCCAAAATACCTCCTGTTCTTCCGAACTTTCTGCGTCTTTGCAAGTATTTGGATCCATCAATGTTCCAGTAAATTTAATTGAAGTGTTTAGGGTGAAATGTAAATTCTCCAGCACAAAACTGTTGTGTTACAGTTGCCCTGCACTGGACCATAAACATACCGCACCTGAACCAGTGACCAGAAACTTATCGGACCTGGAAATGGACATGATTCTCTCGGACCGATGGTTATGTTGATTTTGTTGGAACAGGAAGATGATTATTAAAGTGCTTGAAAATACTTTTCTGATCTCATCACAGTGTCTAATAAAGGTCATTACTTGGCCTGAACTGATTAACTAGAAGGCGACTCACCAGAGAGATGGCTTAAAGGGAAAATGGTGATCTGGAAAAGCCTAGCCACTGCGGTTTGAGAAACTAGCTTGGTTGCTTTATAAACGGGTCCATTATGATAGCTATGCTAATGTGTGCGTCTGGTACTTGGCCATTTTGAGACAACCGTAGCCCTAAGATGTGAGATGTAAAGATGCAGGGCCCTGAAGTCTCATGCAATCAGTGTGAGCCACGTGCGTTTCAACCCTTACACATGCTACACTTTATATTTCTCACGCAGAAAAATATGTCTCAGCGCTCCTGTCTCTGGCGCGATGCTCTCACTATGGAATCAGTTGCACGTCTCCCCTGTACTTTTCAGTTCAGCCTGCCACTTGCCAGCCAATCAAAAAATCTAAAGTGGCTACATGATAGCCAATGCCTTGCTATGGATTGTGCAGTGGATGGCACATGAAATATCCATAATCTATTTAACTGAAGAGACTCCGTCTAAATCCACTGTCTACAAAGTTTAGTTTGAACATGTAATGTTCAAATTACACTGCAAAGGTTAATTTGATACTAAAATTTGATATTTTACAATTAAGGAGTAGGAAAGAGTTGGGCCTCTTTATTGGCGCCTGCAAGTGAGACTAGACGCAGTAGTTCAAACCGAGCCCATATCTCGTGGGACTCTGGCCAAACTATCTACGACGTTAAAAGTCCTTGTAGGAAAAATTGCCTTGCCCCAATTAGCTTATACCAGGCAGGTCGATACATACAAGCTAACCCTTCTAAAGTGAGACTCAAATCTTTCATGCATCTCCATTCTTAGCCACCCTGCGCCTAACTTAACATCTTGCCACAGAAGTACAGTGGACAATTAGCCTGATGGCTAACACTGGCACATTTACAGCAACTTTGATTAATGTGCACTGTCCTTAATTAAATTAAATCGCTATCTCGCTAACCTAAACACCCAAAACCAGTCCTGTTTAGCCTGGCCAGCTCGCTCACCAGGGGGGGCATGTGTCCACGGTGCATCTGGCCCGTGGTGACCTGCTGCTGGGCCGACGGCATGGAGCCCAGGTTGAAGTTCTCCTGGCCGCCCACGGACCCCGAGCGGATGATCCCCGGCAGGGCCACGGAGCCGTGCTCCACATGGCCCACTCGGTTGAACTGCTGCTGCAGGATGGTGGACCTGGTGGGGCAAACACACACACACACACACACTCTTTGTCAGTGGGCTATTGTCAGCTCCCCTGTATTTGATCAGCTGTACAGCTGCTTTAAGAGACTTCAGAGACCGCTCCTTCCTACTCATTCACGCGTCATGCAGCGCTTGTTCCCATTGGTGTCGGATTACAATTGAGAGCAGAGAGAGCGGAACGTCTTTCAAAAAATGTAAAAATAAGGCATTCTCTCTTTGTTTTTACGTGGGAATGGTAAAAAAAAAGACAGTTCCACAGACAACACGTACACACAGCCGGGCGCGCGTCGCTAGGCTGTCATGCTCAAAGGATGACACCGATTCTAATTGTTAATTATGGTGTATTTTGAGAGGCAGCAATTATGACTTTGTGAGAGCCCAAACAGGAATCGGCACGGCAGCAGCATGAATTCTGCCATTCTGCATCTGTCGCCGGGCAGGGTTGGGGCGTGCGCGGCAGGAAGGGAAAAAAAGGACACGTCTTTACAGTGATGAATGGCCCAGCAGTGCGCTGTGACAGAACACCAGCCCGTCAGCGTTCATCTGACTCCAGTCGCACGACATACCAGCCACCCAAACCAGGAGTGACAGGCCCCCAACACTGACGTTATTACAAAGGGAAAACATTGTGTTCAAGGTTTTCATAAGATGGCTTTAAGAGGAAAATAAATATGATAAAGCAGCTTCACTCTCAGTTAAATCATGTTTATACATTTTCATTTGGGCAAACTAACATATATTTAAGTCATTTAGATAAATATCGACTTGTTTGTGTGTGTTTCTACTTTAACATGACTTGTGGTTACCGTGCTTGGCCATGCAGAAATGTAATTATAAGCACAATTGAGCAGTGAGGGTTGGACTCCCCTCAGTGGTGATCAGCCTTCAGAGCTCTGTAGATCAGTGGTCAGCAAACGTATACATTTAGCATAGACCTGAGTATAGAGGATAGACCTGGCAGAAGTCACACGAAATCACATGAACAGACAGACACACAAATAGGTGTCACTCACTTCTTTGGAGAGACCGATTCCTCCAGCATGGTGGACTCCTCATCCCCCTCAAGGCCGAAGCGATCCTTGCTCTGCTTCTGTTGAAATGAAGCACAAAAACCATTACCATACACTAGCATGGTTAGCATGACATTAGCATACAAGGGAGTCTGTAGGATTTGTTCAACCTCGACCCTATTTTTTATAATTTTTGGTCTGAGGTGTGTACACTTGTTCAAGGTTGATCAACACTAGCATGAGGAGAATAACACATTGAGCATTAAGAACCACTAGCAATGTTGGCATGACGTGATTAGCATTTCCATAACTAAAATTGGTTATCAGGACATGTTTAGCATTAACAGCTACTAGCATGGCAAACACGGTGAGCATGGCTTAACGTAAAGCCGCCCAAGTTTTGTAATAAAGTCTTGAGAGGATGTCTTGCCTTCTTAAGGATGATATCGATGTATCCGGCGATGAGCTGTGATATCTGCTCTCCCTCTGTGGTCTGGACCGAGTAATAACTCTCCTGGTACTCCCCAAAATCCTTCGGGCGCACAGCGGAAGACAACGCAAAAAAAAGGCATTTCAGGTAAATCTTGCGGCTTTTAAAATACCATTATTTTTTTCAAAGTCCTCTGGTGATTTCTGCTCCGGTGACTTGTGGTTTTCCTCACAAGAGGATGCGGCTCTATAAAACCGCCAACTATACCTCCATCACTCCTTTGGCGGATAAAAGGAGGGAAAAAAATTGACCGGCTTTCACGCTCGCCGCGGTGTCTGCGAGCTGCTGATTTACAGCGAGACATATTCAGTGTGAAAATCTCTCAACTGTTCACTTCAAAGCGTTCCATGGGAGACAAGAGGGCTACAATTCATTGAAATCATCAGCACACGGAGACGGCACACACGCGAGTTTCTTTTCCCTTTTCCCCAAATGGGCCCGTACTATTTAATCTTTAAATGCAAGTGTTCTCTCCTAGGAAGGAGCAGAGCGGCCTAATAACACGAGTGACTGGGGGGGCGGGGTGGGGGTTGGGGGGGGCGCTGTCAACAGCAGCCGCTGTTACAAAATGGAAATAGCTCTGGGATGAATAAAACATCAATATCTCCCCTGTTTCCTACTATAGCGTCCATTATATCCCGACAGCAGGCTGCAGGTTCAAAGGCCTCAAGGTAAACAACGGACGGCTAACAAGGCTAAATCAATGCCCAGACCCTCCTCGTGTTGGAGAGAGAAACAGCTGTGGCAAAAAGCCGTTGAACAGAAGACATCGAGTCCTCTAAGTGCCTGTTTTTGTGTGTGGAACAGCGGCATCGTTCTCCCGGCATGTTAGCGTTCCTGTCTAAAAACGGTTGTCTGGTACCAGCGTGAAGCTCTTGGGGGACGCGGCCCATCTCTTGACGGTGGTCAGGGGCCACTCCTGCACCACGTCCTTGGTCTTCTCCTCCACGCGCATCACCGACTCCTTGGTGATGCCCAGGAGCCGGGGAACCAGCTTGTTCTTGCTCTTCATCTTCTCCTGAGGTATGGAAGAGAAAGAGAGAGAATGAAAAACAATGGATGAAGGTCATGTAGGGGATTCACGTGCACTATGAGCAGAAGCCATTTTAATTATTTGTTGGTGCTTTCGGCCTTTAGATAGTCTACGGCTTTGCGGGTGGCGGTCTGCGTGTGCGTGTGTGTGTGTGGGGCCACTGGCTGTGAAGCCCCCCTGCGGTGCAAGGTCTTGTTTAACTGCTGTACCCACTGGGCCCAGTCCACCCGGGTTTCAGTCACTGTCATCCTGCCAGCGTGGTGGCCCACCCCTCCCTTCCCCTCCCTCCATTCGTCCAATAGGAAATCTACCATCTCATGCTGTTCAGATCGAGCATCCCCTAGGCCCCGCCTCCAGGAGCGCAGGACAGCCCGACAGGGAAGAGATTACAGTTGAGAAACAAGGGCGTCGACAAGGCTTGTGGATTATATAATGTGGGCGCCTTGTTTCTTTCCAGCTCATGGTCAAAATTAAGAGGTAAAAGAACAAAAGAACAAAAAAGGCCTTTTGCACAAGGCCAGATAAGGTTAAGTGACGGATACAATAGTTTCCCAGGGTTGGACGAAACCATCCATTGTTTTATATTAATAAACTGCTTCTCATGTCACTGTGTAAAGGGGTTTGGATTTGAGTCAGGAAGTCTTTCTATATTGAGGGTTTTGTACATTTATTTTTAATCCATGGTCCCTGAGAAGATATCTGGCGGGAAGAAGCCGAAAGAGAAGGTTGAATCAATGTCAAAGGAGTCTTTAATTGGCTCCAGACATGTACCAGCGCACACAGGTATGCACACGCACACACACACACTGTAACATTCACATGCGTGTACACTCACACACACACACAGTAACATTCACATGCATGTCCACTCACACACACTGAAACACACATACATACAGACACACACGCATAGACACTGACATTTCTTACAACATATTTTAATCTTAATTCAATATTTTTGATGTTAATAGAGCTAGCCGTGAACTCTCAAGGAAGGAGTCCGACTGAGATTTAAAGGTCCATCGCTAACTAACCGTGGTATGAATAGAAGTGTGCTATAGTGCTACGGCAAAGACATCTCTGCCTCTTTCAGCTGCAAGAGAAAGTGCCCATGGAGTGAATTATTAATCAGTGTCTTAAAATCTCCATCACTTCACCTTATGTCACGTACACACACTCACGTAGGCACGCACACACACACACACACACACACAAACAACCCCTTTTGTATGGTGCCAGCAGCAAAACAAATCCTGACCTTGGAGTATCTTTTCTCAAATGCTTGCGAAAAACATCGCATTTTGTTGTCCATTAGGAGCACCATAGACTCCCCATTTTCCGACAGGAGTTTAGAACCCAAATGGTCCTTCGCCAAAGAGCTCTTATCAGGCCGCCTGCTGAACGCACTCTCATTTCCCCCCACCCCCACCCCACCCCCCCACCCAAAGTCCAAATTGTCACTGTCTCAACCGGGGATGGGGGGGGGGGGGGTGGGTTCACCCAAAAATTTGCAGTGACCCCCAAACTGTTGAAAGATAGTGCTTCATGTTGTGAAACTGAAACCACGTTGCGTCTGTTTTTCGATGGCTTTATGAAACTCATAAATGTGCGACAGCACTTGACAGCCGGGCGAGACTCAGTGAGCACACAGCTGCTGCGGCTCGTTAATGCTGGAGGGGAGCCAGTCTGTTGCTGTAACTAGAGTTCCTCATTAAGTAGCTTTTTCTTTCATGCTAGAAAAACAATATTTTATTTGTCTAGTAAGAGTCGCATTGATCTTTTATTAAACCTTCCCCCAGAATGAATGTGTGATCGCTGGGAACCAAACTTTCCCTAAAATATCCTCCAAATAAGAAATAAGGATTTGTTGGCGCAACTCGGTCCGTATATTCATGCCATGTGTGTGTGTGTCTGGCTGTGCAGCGCTGCCGGGTGAGGTCACTCATCTCACCTTGACCAGGAAGAAGGACACTCCGTAGGTCTGCAGGGACCGGGCCAGTTTGACATATTTGACCTTGGCCTCGATCTCCGTCATCTCCCCGCAGCTCTTATGATCCTGAATCGAAACACAACAGCGACATGTCAAGGCGCCTGCGATGGGACTGCATTACGTTACGGTATGCGCTTCAGACAACCCCGTCTTTGTTGTGTTGTGTGTGCCGGTGATTAGCAGGGGGCCGGTCCAACGTGACAATGACATGGACGTAAGGCAATACCTTCTGCCGTTCAAGACTTTACATACCTGGAATATTTTCTTCTCCGAGCCCCTTTGCTTAATGTACTCTTTGGGTAGGAACTCCTTCAGGCTAGAGAGGGGAGCGGGGGAGGGGGCAGGAGAACATGACATTTTTACAAGGTTACAAATTGTGCTGCGGGCATTTCCTCTTCTGTAAACATAGTTGCACGTATGAGGTCATTGTTGCCATCGTGCCTGCGGATCCAACATCCACAGCTGACGTGAGTGAGCCCTGAACACATCAGATTGGAAAATCCCTTGAAAGGAATCACCACTACACACACACACAGGAAGAGAGATGTGTGTGTGTGTGTGTATTGGTAACTGCATGGGAAATGTGTGCACACACAAAAAGACACACACACACACACACAAACACAAACACACACACAAACATACGCACACACACACAGCCACACACCATTAAGTGCTCTAGCTAGCCATTGTAAAGCAACACAGGTGTAGTTGGTCTTGGGTGGGGTGGGGGTTGAATGTTTGTGTGTAGTTCGGATAAGGAGGGCTTACTCCAGGAATCCTGGCTTATGTTTGTGTTCCACATGGGGCCCAAACTGGATCTGAGCCTGGATGCCGGCGAACTCGCAGGCCTTATCAAAGGACACGGGGTGGGAACCGTTGAGTATGTCATCCCTGGCCTGCAGGAGGGGGAACGGAACACAGGAAGGAAGTTAGGGGTTAAGAGAAGGCAGACGCGCGCGCACACACAGACACACACACACACACACACATAAAGGCATCGACTTTGTGAGTCTGCACTGCAGCGTTGCAGGTTCTCCACCAAACGCAGAGTCGGGATTAAAGCTCAATTTAATTCGTTTTTAGAGAGTGTATTTTGTGGATATACACCCCCCCCCCCCATGATAAATACACACAGTGGGGACGCGTAGGCCTATGTCTTTGTTTGTTGCAATAAACCTGCAAAATTGTGCAATGTGGCTGATTGAGCCCCGGTGTGTAGTACTTAGTACACATACTTTGTGGAGTATTAAAGTAGCGGTGAATACGTTTTCCTATTAATTCATTCTCTCAAGCCCTGTGTGTTTTTCGCCGGGCCATTCAAACAGCCTCGGAGAGAGAGAGAGAGAGAGAGAGAGAGAGAGAGAGCGAGAGAGAGAGGAAAAGAGCCAGCACTTTCTGCCTTTGTCCGCCGGCTCAAAAAAATACAGTTGCCCGTGTCTTTGTTTTTTTGGGTTTTTTTTCTCCTCTGGAGGGCATTCGGTTCGCGGTCGCCCCCGTCTCTCTTTCTCTCTCTCTATTCCACGTGCACTGGCTGCGCACCGCTCGCTCACTCTTCCCCGCAAGATTAATAGCTCACTAAGATAGGGAAAGCAGGCTTGACAGGGAGGGGGGGGAGGGGCGTCCACCGGAGCTTTTAGCTTCGTCGTATCTCCGCTCGACTCGTTGCGACGTCCTATTACATTAATGCCAAACCCCAGCAGATGCTTATTGTCTCGACGGGAACCAGAATCATCTCCACTTAAATCCCAACATCCCCCTTCCTTATCGCTCCGCTACACGGTTCTCACGCGGCCCGGCACCGAAGTGATGCCTGGATTCATGTGATGTTCCTGATTTGTGATTTTTCTCAATGAGTACAGGCGACAGTAGTTTGCCTGTACTCATGAGTACAGGCAAACTACTGTAATTCAGTACTGGAGCCAGTAGCTCAGGGGGTAGCGTGGCTTGACCAGTGGTCTGAAGGTCGTTGCTTCGATCCCCGCCTACTGGCTACTCGTAGTTGCTTGTTGAAGTCCTTGGGCAGGACTCCTACCCTCAGCCTCTTTGACAGAATGTACTTGTAAGTCGCTTTGGATGAAAGCGTCTGCTAAATGCCCTAAATGTTAATGTACAATGGAATATGTCATAGTTTGCACATACATACTCTTAAAAATATTACTTAAAAATATATTCTTAAATAAAAGAATATAATCCCATCACACATTTGTTTATTTATTTAGGTATAGTGTTCATTAGTTATCAGTTATCAGTACTGTCCCATTTCCCTTGAAATGGGACAGTACTGACAAGCCTCTGAGGATCCAAGCAGGCCCAAAAACCTGTTCCGCTTTCGAGG
>JAOPJJ010000141.1:12501677-12511832 GCA_027122795.1 Enchelyopus cimbrius
ACCTTGTTTATACTCAACTTTAGCAAGGTTTCTCTCTCTCTTGCTCTTACCCATTCTCTCTGCCTCTCTCTCTCTCTTTCTCTCTCTCTCTCTCTCTCTCCCTCTGTCTCTCTTTTTCTTTTTTCTATCAGTCTCTTAAACACAAACACACTATCTCATCTACATGAGCGGGAACACCAACCAACCGATTAAAATGCTTCTCCGTTTGTTGAACACAGTTGTGCGTGAGAGGGGGCTTATCTTTTACTGTGCCTTACATGTGGCCAGGAGACATTGTTTCCTAACATGGTTGGGGGTATTTCCATGGGAACCACTGACCAGTCAAAGGCTCGAGGGGTGGGGGAGGCGGGCGTTAGGCCCGGTCGGCCTCCTCCTACATGAGTGGGCGTGGGTATTTAAAACCCGCCCGCCTCTCCCTCCTAATGCCAGAGGTACAGCGTCGGTGTAACAGGAGAACACCTCACCGTAGTATTGCAAGAGACCTGTAGCAAAACCAATCGCTTTTTACAGATTCATGGATTTATCATCATCTCAATTCTCATAAGGTAAGGATATTCTGGCTACAGTCTGGCTATTTAAAAGGTTGTTTTTCCCCGAGTATAGACACTATCTATTTTGTGTGAAGACACCCCAAATGACCAGATACATACCATGTCTGTGTTCATGCGCGACTTTTCGCTGACATTTCACTTGGTTTCGGATTCTCTGCCAGGTGGTCCCATGTGGGTGGCCGAAAAGATCTGCGAGTCAGTCGGCAAGAGCGTCATCATGTTTGGGGAGAAGTCCGGCAAAAAGCCAGAACGGCTCTCTGTGCTGTGTCCCAACGTCATCACCCCGGACACCATACCCGATTTCTTCATCCCGCCCCAGATCCAGCCCGCACAGAAGGGGAAGCCCTCGGATCCGAGACAAGCACCCAGCATCAGGGTGTCCCCCTGTGAGGGGGGGAGCCCCAAGCCCTGGGAACGCCCTGGCGGCGCCGCCCGCCCGCACATCATCCAGGTGGACGGCGTCGAGGAGGGGCCCCGCGATGACGACAATTACGAAGACGACGACGATGACGCGTGCAGCGATGGCGAGGAGACCACCAACGCCGACCCCCGCAGCCAGGCGGCCCTGTCGTTGCCGCACGTGGCCCGAGCGCAGACCTGCTACGGCTTCTGCACGCTGCTGGAGAGCCCCCACACCCGGAGGAAGGAGTCCCTGTTCCACAGCGAGCCGGGCTCCCTGCCGCTGCTGCTGCCCAGGAGCCGCTCCAACACCTGCACCCAGAGGACCTCCCCGCGCGCCTCCCCCTCCACCTCCCTGTCGTCCTACAGCCTGAACGCCCTGGCCCTCCGCCTGTCGCCCAGGAGCTACACTCTGAGCAGGCAGGGCACGCTGGACAGCGACACCGCGTCCTCCAACGAGTCGTCCCCCTTCGGCTCGCCGCTGCTGGGCCGCTGGCCCCAGGCGGCCAAGTCCTCCATCTTCAAGACGCTGAGCCAGGAGCGCCTGCTCACCCAGAACCTGAGGAGGGCGCTGCCCGGGAGGAACAACTCCTTGTCCACAGACGAGGGCAGCTCCACCGACAACAGCCCCAACGTCATGAGGCGGCTGTCCGACGAGAGGCCGGAGGCCCCGTCGGCGAGGTACACCCTGGTCCCCCCGGCCTTCTTCCCCGCCGACCTCACCCTGAGCCGGGAGCCGGCGATGAGGGAGAGCACCGTGCCGCTGGGGAGGAACGGCCGCCTCCGCCTCTCGGCTGAGTACTCAGCAGACAACCGCCGTCTGAGGCTGAGGCTGATCAGCGCCGAGGGCCTGTACGCCGCCGCCTCCGACGCCAAGAGCATCAACTGCAGCGTGAGCGTCTCGCTGATTCCCGGGAAGCTGCAGAAGCAGCGCAGCACCGTGATCCGGAAGAGCCGCAACCCCGTCTTCAACGAGGACTTCTTCTTCGACGGCCTGGCGGCGGAAGACATGGTCCTGCGGTCGCTGCGCTTTAAAGTGGTCAACAAGAAGTCCACCATGAAGAGGGACTATGTCTTGGGTGACTGTGATCTGCCACTCTCTAGCTTTGTGACTTGTTGAATTTTTGGGGCTTTTTATTTATTTTTGTACTATTTATTAGTTGAAATGTATTCTATGATTTTATAGCGATTAAATAATATGAAACAATCTATGTTTATTGTACTTTATTGTGTTTATTGTGTGTGTATTTTGTAAAATTGATGACGTCATTAGTCAGGACAAAAATAACCCTCAGTTCTAAACACATGTAGGCGTCCTCTGTTTCATCAACAAGGCAACCAATTTGTCCAGATTGGATTATTCACCTTCTCCAGTTTCTCTTCATCCGGTTCCTTCCCTCGTGACCTTTCCTTTGAATAAATGTTACTGGCAACCAGAGCGCTTCAATAGGAGCCTCCACCTCAATAGCATACATGTTAATGAGCAAAAAGCATTTACTGGGTTGTAACAAGCCGGTTTGTTCGATGTCAAAAAGTTTTTTTAAATGATTTATGCTTTCTCTTTTGAGATTTGCAACGTTTAAAATTGGAGGATCTCTGAATGGAACAATAGTTTGAGAGTGGCAGTTTGGAGAAGAAAATAGGAAAAAGACAAAAACAAAGTCATGATAGATATGTATTCATAAACTCCACTGCAACAGCACCAGCCCAATAAAGTCCAAATGAACCCATGAGTAAAGGACGACTATCCCCCAAGCTCAACAGGAGGAAAAAACTGACTATACATCCAATGAATTGAATTATATCTAGAATATACACTACATGGTGTATGATGTTCCTCAATGTTTACACAGAGATGTAAAATTGACCTTGGGCACTCACATCCTGCTTTTTCTCAGTGGTAAAGAAAAGGGACTTAAAAGCATCCGTTTCCACTTCTGCTCCTGGTTAAAGATTAATAGATTTCCATCGGCTTACAAAAGCTCAGAGATAAATGGGATGATAACTTTCAGTTACATTGAGATTAATAACATTCACTGACAGCGTAGCGTAATGCAAATTGGTTTCTCCTAATTTTCTATTTTGGTGGGGATGATGCAATGCCATGCGGTCCAACAGGTAATCTAAAATCCTTATACACACTAGACACAATGAACATAAAAACTATTATGAGCATAATTTACGACAGATGGTTACATTCTTCCCACAAATAAATAGAAATGAAGTATAGATAAATAACATAATACATATGTATGTGCATATTATACATGTCATAATTCATCATCTACAATTATCAGTATGTTTTCCCCACAATTCCCAGCCAGGTAATCTTCAGCCCTCCTTGTCTTCTGTGATTAGCTCAAGGCTCTTTGTCCCGTTTGTGTTAGGAGCGCCGCTGAAGCTGGGGGACTCGTTTGTATTGGAGTGTTGACTCAGCTGTGACGTTACTTGTAATAAAAGAGGAACAGCCAGGGATTCTCCTCTCTGGTCAACCCCTGATAACATTCTGAGCTTTCTTATTGATTTTTCCGGTAAAAAGCAACAGAAATCCGGCTCTCTGCGGCACACAATGGCTGGAGTGCGTCACTAGAAGTGAGGGGGTTTTACATTTCTGCATCAACATCAGGCTGCCTAGGTGACATTAGGAGATAGCACTGCATATTGATCACTTAACAAAATGGACTGTGGCAAATATATTTTAGTTTGACTGTAGTCTACTGTAGTGTACTGTACACTTTAATAGATCAACAACAAGTATATGTCTCAGAATTAAACAAAGAATGATCATAGATATTTTTTAAACGTGTTTATTATAAGCATACCCACCCATTGAATGCAATATCACCCGCTCTGCATATCTATCAATGTATACAATTACTGAATTTCCCACACCCCATGTAATCCAGCTATACATCCATTGTTAGTGACCTATCGGCATGCTACCGTGTTTATTGTAATTATAGCCATAGTGGGTAAAAGGTAAAGAAAATGATCTGAATGAATTCATTCCATTGCAGATTGTCTCCTCCCAGGGGGTCGCCATGGTGATGGTAAACGTCCATCACGGAAAACACCTTGAGTCAGCCTCCCGTTGTCAAGAGACAACACAATTAATATCAATGTTGTGGTCTGTGATGTGGAGAAAAACACATCACTAACTCGCTGAGCAATACGTGAGCCCAGCCTTGTGGAAGAACACAATCATGTGCAATGAGCTCAGGTAGCCAAGCAGGTGGGGAGACAGACAGGTAAGCCATCCAATAATGATGGGCCTGCCCCCCCCCCCCCCCCCCAAGTACTGAATACAGGGGCGTTGGTTCCCCAATAAACACATATTCCTGCCCTGTGCCCTGTGCTCAAAACACAGTCCTATCTCCGTACAGCGGAAAGAAAACAGTCCTTTAACCTTTCCCTTATCTTCCTTGTATGTTTTGGACCAGGCAAATGTTGAGGGAAGTCTAGGAAACAAAGTTTATTATCGTGACTTCTGTTTGATCAGGCAACTTAATGGTGGCCAAAAACAAGAAGTCTGAACCAGCCTCTCACAGTGACCTTCACTCTACATGTGTTCAAACGGTAAGAACCCCCAACATCCCATTTCTGTATAATCACAATAACCTGGCACTTTTAGCACTTATAGGACTTTCTAAAACACAGCCAAAGTGCATCACAGACCACTACATGAAACAATAACAAAAATACAGAATAACAGTTTATACCCTCACAAACAGAACTTTCTAAACATACTTAAATAATAAACAGCACGCGGTAAGATAGAAACGTCAAACAGTGAAAGTCATTTTGTAAAAACAAGTCTTAAGAAGCTCAATAAAATGGGGGACACACTCTGCTAGCCTGATCAGTTTGTGTTGATAGTTCCCTCTGTAGGCAAAAAGAGCGTTGAAGATGAGTCATGCTGCTTCCGCATTTAACGAACACATCAGTGAGTTTGTGCAGCTGTGGGCAATATACAGCCCTCCATATATCAACTCAGACCACGTATCACCTGGAGGCAAGCATGACATGCACAGGCACACACACACACACACGCACGCACACGCACACACGCACACACACACACACACACGCACACACAAAGCAGTGACAAACGTTCTTCTACTTTGGCTCAGCCTTCATTTATGTATTCATGCATTTGCTGCCATGTTTGTTGAAGGCATCATCACAGTGGACTTCCATGACATCGTAATTGTATTCCACATGACAGCCTGAAAGTTATTTTGATTTGCCCAGGGGGGATTTGAAGAAGTTCATCATCTAAGCTATCTGCAAACTTCCTCTTTGATCCTCCTCCTCAGTTCTGCACTACCTTCTCTGTATCAATCCTCCTTCTCGCTATCTTAATGGTTCTTCCTCCTACTCCCTTTCATGAATCCGTCGCAGCCTCTTCAACCCTCCTCTTCATTCTCTTCGTTGAACCTCATTGAAGTAGATCCTCAAACTCTGTCTTGATTGCCCCCTCTTGTCCAGGGGTGGGCTGTGGATAAAAGGCTTTCACCTTCGAGCAGTGGGCCTGGAAGCATGGAGGCTGTTATTTGCATGCACGCAAACTGCCTTTATGCACATGCATTCTGGATTCCTAATGCTGAATAGCATAACACTGAGGCCATTTTCCTTAGCTTGTGGCAGAGCTCGCTCAGACACTTTGCAGAGACACATGTTAAAAGAAGGCCAACTTGGCTGACTGTTCAGACTGATCACGGGGCTCAGGTTTAGTGAAGAATGGGTGCTGTATTGTACCCTGTTCAATACAGCTAGCATTAGTGGAATGTGTGGATGGGCACAGAGAAGGCCGTCTGGCGGAGAATTGGGCGAGGGCGTCCTGACCAAGTGGACTAAAAAATGGTCCTCCTCTGTGAGGCAAAAAGATCTACGTCTGAAAAAATGTCCGTGCCCCCTACATCTTGAGACTGCTAGGGGCAATGGAATACATAACCTTTTCTCAACGTGATCTCACAGAAATCTGTTGAACAATTACGGGTCACGCTGAACTCAAAATCCGTGGTTCCGTGGTGGGACCACGGAATCACTGACATTTCCGTGAAACACACACGGATTTTGTTCTGGGAGACACACAGATTTTGTTTCGTGAAACATACACGGATTTCATTCCGTGAAACACACAGATTTCGCTCCAAGTGACACTCATATCCCGTGGCCCACACACGGATCCCCGTTTCAACAACTCAGTGTAGATTTATCTCAATATAACACAACGGACGCTGACATTTCTGTGCAGGGTTAGGTAAGGGTTAGGGTTAGTTCATGACACACACAAGTGTCATTAACGTTACCCGAGGTTATTTAACGCATACCTTTAAGACCAGGCTGCCTTTTGTTCTGTCTAGGGCCTTTGGTGACATAACCTTTGTTATGTCTAACCTTTAAAATGTTTTGTTCATATTTGTTACCATAACGTCTTCCTTGCCTGTTCAATGCCTACTGCACGTAACTGGAAGGAGGACCACTCTTTTGTGTGTTCAACCCTAATTGGTGGTTAAATTTGTTATCTGCAGGCTATAGAAATACTCTTTTAGGGACTCATCATATACAAATCATACACGTTTGTTCACAGAGAGGTACTAGGCTGGGGGGGGGGGGGGGGGGTAGTCCGTGATTTTTTTATTTAAGTTAAATAATAAAGAATGGGGGATACACGTTTTTATCGTCAAACACAAAGCAGCCTGTTGGAGAAGCTAGAGGTGTGTTTTGCAAAGGCTGCTAAACTCAGTTCTCCGCAGCGCACATATTTTGGCAATGTGAGAACTCGTATGAGTGCATTTGAGTAACTTAAGACACAGTCACGTTTAATCGACATGCAATTGAGTTTGACTTCATGAATTTTAAGGTGAACATACACTAATCCTGATTCGTCCAGTTTGGTGTCTGGTGGTGTCAATTCTGTGTCTGTTTTATATTTTACCCTTCACCAATCAAACTGAAATTGTACTGAGTCAATACCCATGTCCAGCTCTCACCATGTGCCTTAACAACACTGGGGGAGAATCAGACTGACCTTTCCCTGAAACAGCCGCCCAATGGCTTTGGTAGTGTATCTCAAACATTGGCGACGCTTCACTGCACCTCTTTAGATCTGAGCCGGTCTTATGCTCATGGGAGCACATGACCAGTGCCACACAGTGTGAAGAGTGTTCACTGTTTGATTCAAAGACGCTCTTAGATTTGATGTACCATAGAGACCCTATCTGTTATTGATCTGATCTTGATAGAAGTACCCCACATCTCCTGAGATACCTCTTGATGTCGTTAACCTATCGAACACATAATAATACCAGAATGGCAGAAACGAATGCCAGACGTAAGCTATTTTTAAGGTGGTTAGGTGTAGCTGCAATTTCCAGTTATTCCAAATGATATTCACTATTAGCTACACATATTTCAGAACCGACTTAGATACCATGCAATTACTCATTAGTGTTTGTGTTGTTCCCTGCAACTGACTTGCATTCAAAGCTTGCACCCTATTCAGGGGGGACTATGTGTAGCAAGTCGGCCAACCCTGAACAGAAAAGCAAGGGAAACAGAGAGAAAGAGATACACAAACAAACTGAACAGGATGGTACAAATTGCTACGCTTTTTCTCTTACAAATGTTGTATCCTTATACCATGTCCGTATAATACACTAGGAAATTGTACTTTCATCACAGGATTCCTTGGCCGCAAATCATAGTACCAACCTCCAGGGCTAAAAGTCTTTCTTTAACACGTGTTCACATTCAAAGGAGCGAATGCCCACCACGCAGTTAGCGCTGCCTCACTGGAATGCGCCTCATAGTTTCCAGGTCTCATGGTCACGTGGCATCATGGTTGTGTGAGAGGTCGAAGCGGAGCCTGAGGGCATCTCAGCTATTAGGCTGCAGATCGGAAATGACCCGCACCTCGCTCACCTGAGGGTGCATATATTGAGAGACCTCCTTTTAGATTCCACTTTCAGGTATGTGTAAATTGTTAAAAGGCTGTAGTCACCTTAAATGATATATTGATTGTTTCTCTGATCTATCAGTTCTGTAAGAGATTGTTGGATTGTTAATTTCAACAATGTGACTAATATGGAATGCCCCCAAACCCCATTATCGCTGTGGAAAAGTCAAATGTAAAATAAGTCCATTATACAACGTGTATTATCATGAATTCTGTTTGACCTGCAGGTCAAACAGAATTATATATGTGTTATATATGTGTTACTGGAATTAATCATATCCCCAACATTTTGCATACATTAAACATGTTTCTGAAAGAGTAAACAGGCCAAAACCCACAAAAGTTATTTACATGAAGGTAATCAACATGACCACGTTAATATAATTTCTTTGCCCAAACCTTGTTCATTGTTCTGCGTTCAACAATACTTAAGGAAAACAGCAACTTTAAATATGGGCCAAATGAGTGCAAATCATTAACATAGCGTGGACAGATGGTTTGAGTTTGTTATGTTAAAAACAGATCTCTTTTACAGAATAGGCACCTTCTGGGGTAGTTGCCACATCAGTAAGCAATTGCACAAGCAAATACACAATTCCCTAATGTCAGTGGATTCTATTGATATAAGATTGCAAGATTAAAAGGTGGAGGATAGAGATGTTGTGACACACATTATCTGTTGCACTTTGGACGAAGCAAGCAAACCAAGCATCATACATGATGATGATTTCAAATGTTAACAACAAATACATAAACCCAAGCACGCAACATCTCAATTCTGTATTATAATAACAACCTTATTTGCATACAACCTCTTATTTGCATACAACCTTCAAAAATAGGAAACCGTGTGCTATACAGAACCAGCATAATATAACATAAGAGACTGCATTGTTGACATTTCTTTGTTATGTCATTATGGATGTTCACACAAAAGGTTGCAGTATGAGGAGTTAGGCTCTTCATAGAGAGATGTAACAAGCTTGGTATCTTGGTAACACCAGGAATAATTGTCAGCTATTGGATTTTCTTGTGTCATGCCTGGCAACATAAAGGCTAGACAAAACGGTGGTTATGCAGGTCAATTTCTTAGTCAACTGTTAGCATTGGTAGCGGTAGACAGCCCTCCATAGATCAACTCAGATTCACTGTTCTCGCCCTCCATTGCTCCAGCTACTCAACTGATTTCCTCAAATAGCTATGATTGTACGCTTCTTTAATAGGCAGTGGATATTTACTGCAAGGTTGGATCCTGGATTACAAGGTTGAAACATTTCATTTCATCAACTGATCTTGACTCCAGATTTATTTTAGTTGTCTCTCCAGACAGCTATTCAATTTTCTTACGTTTATTTCTTAAATGATCATATGCAAAACAGGATTTGAATAATTACTTTACAGTTAAAATCAGCTAATGTTTAAAGTGTCACTTCCAGTGACAAAATGTCACTTCCTGTGATGTCACTTCCTGTTAGATTTACCTGTATATTGGCTATGTTCGGAATCACATACTAACATACTCAAACAGTGTGCACTGCATTTTTTGTATATATCTTAAGTTCAAAAACCGAACTTGCATGGGGATGTTTAAACGTCCCCGCCTTATTGCAGGCCAAACATTCCCCCTTTTATAACTCACTTTGGAGCCAAGTCGCTACCTGGACTGTTTTACCAAGTCATTTTCATGTATTTCTATTATATTTGTAGATTGATACATTTTTCACATTAGTGTTTGCATTTACTTTTATTAATGCCTAGTAAAAAAAAACTTTGATAACCAGACGCGCCAGATGGTTTGCCACGCAGAACCATCTGGGAAGAGTTCCTTTGTATAAAACACTTGGCAGGGGATTGGAGCAACCATCTGTCTATCACCGTCCATCAACTATCCCTTAGATCATGTAGTTCCTCTGAGGATGCTGATAGGTCTAAACCGCTGTGGTTTGTGCATAGGCGCATAACTTGAACCCAAGGCAAGGCGGATTGATGCCTGATTGTGAACTTGCATACCCAGGTGCCTTGCAAAGGAAACTATTTAGCATCAAGGACATCAAGCTGCTACAATTTACATAGTGATCACTGAATCATAGTATAGTATATCCACTTGGTAATTGCTACTTCAGATGTTATCTTGATGATTCCACTTTTTATCATATACTTTATATAATTGTATATTATAATTTTACCAATGAAGTTGACCCTTGCCAAGCCTCAGTTTCCCTCACACTTTCATTGTATAAGCCA
>JAOPJJ010000141.1:12743324-12758011 GCA_027122795.1 Enchelyopus cimbrius
CGCTTCAACATTCAGTCTAAAAATATAGAGAGCGTGCGCTCCATGGAGACGGGGCTGATACCACGTCAGTCACCATGAGGCACTTTGATCTGTCCCTCTAACTGCATTTTTTGTATTGTACATTAAGAAGATTACTACCATCAATGATTGCTTATAGGCATAAAAACTCATTTGAGGGGGACATGAAACCAGTCGATATTCTGGTATAATTGTATGTACTATTATACTGACCAATGGGTAGTCTTCTTTTGTATCTTTCGTACGGTGAACATTTTTCATCCCTCAGTATTGTAGTACACAATACAGGACATGGTTGTGTTGCAAATTACGGGTCTCTGCTGTGTAACCACTATAGTGCAATCCTCATGACATCATTTACAAAGGCCTCTCAAATGTGGCATTCTCTGCTCCAAAAATAACATACAAATATGAATAATAATGAAAACCCTCTTACTCTTATCACAATGACTCTCCCAATGCGGAAGTCAGTTACCCACACGGCCAGTATTGCATACATTACAATAATATGCACATTACCAGACAGTGTGCATTTTAATCTATGTATATACAGTGAACTGTATCAGTCCTTTTGTCTCTCTTCTGTTGTTTGTATAAAAAAAGCAATAGTACTATGTGTGTGTGTGTGTGTGTGTGTATGTGTGCGTGTGTTTGTGTGTTTATATATGTGTTTGTATTCCTCGATTGAGAATGAAAGAACCCCCAGACAAGGCTTTAATAATTACGCAGGAACAGAGGGTCACATGACACAACATGGAGTCTGTTGGTCTTGGGTTTTTATCTTATAAAGTATATCATACATTTTTTTTGCTGTGCTTTTTCCATCCATAACAAGACTAGTGTTTTTACCGCAAGACATGCACACCTTCAACAATTCAATGGTCTTTGGATGACTGGTAAAAGAAATGCAGATTTTTTTCCCCACAACAAACAAAATAGACAGCACAGTTTCGGACAATAAATTATGAAGTTGTTGTTCTGACCAAAAATTGTGAAGATTGGTGTTTTGTCATGTTTGAAGTATGGGGAGAATTGGTGTATTGGCCAGAACAATTAAAGTATATCATTACGTTGAAGAAAATACATTTCCAATGCACAACTGATTTTATTATTAAAAATACAAGTCAGAGAATAGTTTAAAAAAGGATGAAAAACAACTTTTAGCCATAATCGAATGTCAAGCAATAATATATGTGGTGTATTATTTTAGAATTTTGTGCATATAGGATTCAAACATCTGCATGTAAATACACCTCTTAGTTATCACTTTAGTTTGGTTTGGTTTGAGGTTTATTTTCAATACGTTGTTTTGTCTCCCATCTGTATATTTGACTCATTATGGACCCCTATGCTTTCTTATTTTTCTCTCTTCCTCTTTCACTCATCCTATTTAATATTATTGATCACATGTATAGGTATAGGTAGCTTTGTAACTTCTGTCTGTATAGGTAAGAGGTAAAAATACTGCTACTAAGGCCTACCCGGTACAAATATGTATCTGTTTCTTGGAGGACACCCCTGTACGATAACTTGTTTCTAGTTGGCTTCCCTCCTTTTAGGATTAGTTTAATAGGGAATAGGGCGTGCCATTCGCTTATTTTGTGTTTCCCTAAGTGTGGTGCTGGCTAAGTTAATTTTGTGACCAGAGTATTGATTCCTAGCCAGGCCGTCCTATTAGTCGGTTTATTTTGTTGCCTATGGATGTGTTATTGATATTAGGATTCGATAAATTATAACGATAATGATTATGATAGTGGTTAAATTGCCCAGCCGGTACCTGTATCAGTGTGCTAGTCTTTGGGTAAGGAGCATATTTCCTTCTCACTTAGAACAAAGCTATTCTGCTAATTAACAAGCTATTTAAGGTTGCTTTTTCTGGTTTGGGGAAAATTGCATTATTTAAAAAAAGAAAACAGTATTGTGGGTTATTTTTCTGTTTGTATTTTTTTTTGTATGAGAACCACTTACTGGGGAAGTAGGATCAGGATTTTAAGATGACTATAAGTATTTATACCTCTATTGTGGGCATAGCTCTTCACTAGATGCGGTGGAGCGAGATGATTGATTATTTTCTAGCCCCCATTGAAACTGACCCACCAACAGATGTTTTTTGGATTCTTTTTTTTTTTTTTTTACTAGTGACACCACATTGAAGTGTTATTCAAAAAGTACATGAGCGGATTGCCGTGTGAGGATCAATATGACTATGGTTTCCTCTTCACTCTGTAGCAAATGATCGGTTTCGATATTGCTCGCAATAATTCACAATGTACCGCACGGCGTGCCTCTCGGGTCAACCTGGACGCACACGTGGTCTGATTGTCTCTGTGGGTTTTTTTCAGTGTCTACTGAAGTAACAATGTATTTTTTATGGGATTAACTCTCACTCTCAAATGTTTAGAAAAAAATGTCGTATGGTTATATTCTAATGTGTTATATATATTATTTAAACCAGGGTAAATGTTTTTGGTTTTTTTGGATGTACAATATGGGCAGAGTGTAACTTTAACACAACAGCTTTAGCATAATGAGGAGATACCCATTGTCACATGGGTTGTTTTAATGTTGGTCTATAACAGCCAAATAAACCAATATCAACAATAAGAAATGTAATTGAAAAGGAAAAATTACGCCAAAAAAATTACAGGCAGTCGACATCGGTTTCATTTACTGTTTCCATTTTATATCAACCTTTTCTTTCACTGACTACAGAATATTGACTAATGCATTGTATACCAAGTATTTGTATTTGTATGTAACCGAAGCATCAAGCACACCTGCATTTACGTTCTGGCTCTGTTTTCCGAGTGAGCTCAGTGGGGGTTGTTGGGATGGAGTATGTGTCCATGCAGAAGCAGTACAAACAATGGTCTATCAAACTAGTGTATGGTTGTCACAGAATTTCTAAGTCACATGTTTGCTACTGATGTTGAAATGGGGGACAGATGATCATGTACCTTTTTATCCAGCTCTTTTAAACTCTCTTTAGCAGGTAGTCTATTCACACATGTAGTTTTGCTCCTTCTTGTCTTATTCTTGAATATGGAAAATAAGTATTTTGATTCATTTTGTAAATACAGCTGTAAAGAAAAATAAGAAATTTAATGTTGTCTTTTAAATACTTTTCATTCTAATATGAATGTTGTTATATTGTACTTAGAAACCGTACCTTCAATATTACCTTTATTAAAAGTGCATTGGCCACATCGATTTTAGATGTGCTTTATGTGCTGTTATCCCATAATAAAATTTACTGCTTGTAATGGGCTTTTATTTTCCTGACTGTTTCTCTGTTGTCTGTTTCTCTTTTAAAAAAAATAAAATTCACCAAATAGCATCTGAAATTCATTAATCCATAAGCCTTCTTTTTTCATCTTGACCTCACATCCAAGTTAATATCCTGAATTTCAAACACCTAAATAATATAACAGCAAACGTGACGACGTATGAGGATAATACTTGCAAGACCTAAAGTCTGTTCTTAGTTTTTAAATTAAAATGTATCCAAACCTTTTGTTAGGAAACATCCAAACAATGCCATACCTTTTTCTTTGTGCTTATTATTGTCATTGCAGTTGGATATTCAAATAGATTAAAAGACACATCATTGGACGTTTTATAATAACATTGAGTTAATGCCTTTTAAAGTAAAAAAAAAACTAGTTAGAATTTTTAATAATATGATAAATAACTATTTAACTTGTCTTTACATAAAAAAGTCAGTAAATCGATGTTAATATAAAACGTTTTATGACGTTGTGGAAATGACATCCTATGTAAAAAAATTCCGGAACTACTCCTTTAATTAAGATCACCTGTGTGCTCTGTTTGGATCCTCATGCTCATTAACCCTTAATTAAATTCACATGTGTCGCGCACCTCCTATATAAGGCGCAGGCGCAGTGGGTGCTGTAGCGGTGTGAGGGACAAGGCAGTCTCTGAAGAAGTACATGGAGGGCTGTGTTTTTGTGTACTTTGAACAAACCTGGCAGCCAACAACGTGCTTCCTCAACGAGACCTTCACCGGAGAGTACCATTTTATTTTATCACAAGTTGGTGCAAAGCATTTGTCTATTGGGATTCAGTTTAGTTCAGTTTAGTTTTATCCTTTATTTTCTTACTTTTGAAGCAGCACATGGTTTGAATCATTTGGTTTTGGCATGGTTTTAATGTTAATTTGTGAATGTCTAAACCTGTTAGTGGTAATCAGCTGTAGTAGTCTTAACGTATCTTGTTGATGTCTGTACAAGTGATTTTTATCTGTTGTGATTCACCTGATTTATGGGGGGGCCCCCTTTGGGGCCCCCCGACGAATGTATGCTCAACAGGTTGACTGCTCAGTACTCTTGGAACCCTGGCACAAAGCATAGGGGAACTGGCAACTTTAAGTAATGTTGAGTTTGGCAGTGCCCTCTCTAGGAGGAGCTTGGGCAACCCTTGTACTATCATGCTCTGTCCTCGAGCTGGAGTCATCCCGTTAAAGGCTCCCTCCATCTGGGGGTTGGTAGACTTCAGCTGTACCTCGCCTGTCCCCTCGCCAGTCACGCACCACTCTGTACTGGGACGTGACTGCTGTAAGGACCAGTGCTCACTTAAAAATGTAGTGCGAGGGTGCGTAAAGTGCGAGGGTGTGTAAAGTCCAGCCCCAGTTTGACTGAAAGATTTGAGGATCTGGCTGTCCAGATAGGGATAGGGTTGGGTTGATCTGAGGTCTCTGGTCTGGTGCGAGGTTCCTGGTCTGAGGTCCTGGGTCTGGTATGGGGTCCTGGTCCAAAATGTTCAAGCTGGACATGCAGGTGAGCACAAACACAAGCACATTTCAGAATCCTTCCTGATCTTTAAAACTTTTCTGCAACATCTCTAGACTTTGCAAGTATTTGGATCCAACAAGGTTCCAGTAAATTTCATTGAAGTATTTAGGTTGCCATGTAAATTCTCCTGCACGAAATCGACGACTCTTGGGACAAGGTTTTTATTTATGAATTTATCCACAACAGTTGCCCTGCACTGGACCAGAAACCTACCACACCTGGACCAATGACCCACTGGACCAAATCCTTGCCAGACCAGTGACCCTCCAGAACAGAAGTGTATCGGACCTGAACATTTACATTATTCTAGTTTGCATTGTTATGTTTGTTTCGCTAGAACTGAGGAAAATAATTAAAGTGTTTGAAAATACAGTCTGCAAAATGTGCTTCTGGTGCAACTTCTTTACCTTGTAGTGAAATGTGTCTGAGGTGACTCGTTTGTTGCATTGCTAGCTTGCCCTTGTGTATAATGTCCAATACTAGGAATTGGTCTGGAACCGTTTCTGCTTCTCACTAGAGCCCCTTATAAAGGCTGAATACTTGTCCTGAACTGATCAACTTGAAGGCTACTCGCCAGAGGGATGGCTTGAATGCAAAATTGTGATCTTTAAAAAGCCCAGCCACTGCAGTTGGAGAAACTAGCTTGGTTGCTTTATAAACTGGTCCATTATGATGGATGTTAATGTAGTGTCTGGTAATGTGATCCACTTGGACATTTCATCTCAAAACCAGGCCCCATCGGATTTCCGCAGCCCTACATTGTGAGTTGTAATTTTAATTGAATACATTTATGGATAAATTTAAAAACTGGTTTTTAAATTTATTGAAATACCTAAACTGAGGGCTACATGTACGGAGTTTGACAGCCGGGAACCTTTTTGGAATGCTGTTTCTGGGGTATTTTTAGTGAGACGCACCAAAACAATATCGTATGGCGGGCGTCGGTTGCGTCGATGTGGTTTATAATCGAGTGTCATTTGTGAAGACTATGGACCTACAATGGTGAATTGAATCATGCTAATGTGTTGAATGTGGAAAAGTAGTTGGAATAACGAGCTAGCTATCATGTATTACTTTATGTTAAACTACAAATAGAGCTCAACAGCAGTCCTAATGCCAGCATCTCGTTAAGTCTTGCTCCGTGTGGTTGGTAAGCATGTAGGTTGGATGTCTTTTCTGCGACTTACCTGATGTAACTTATCCTTGTCAGGGAAGACCCTCCAGTCCCCGAAACGCCTTTCTTTACCAGAGATCACTACGACAAATATTCCCTCGCCCCAAATATTCAAGAACTATGGGAAATGTCCCAAAGGTACATTGTTAACACTATAACAAAATGCTTTGCCTGACCTTCATTGATTTACATTTTGATCATTTGACTCGGCATTTCTGTAATGTAGAAAAAGCCCTCTAGATGTGGGGAATGCAGTAACACCGTGTGATGGGGGAGATGCAGAAATCAACGGCCAACAACCAACGGAGGATTCCCTGAAGTTGACCAACAACTGCAACACAAGTGAAGAAAAAGAGAAGGGGTTGAGCAACTGCGAAAGCGAGGACCAAATGTCAAGTAGCGCAGAAACCCCAAAGAACAACAAACAGTTCAAACAGAAAGGGAAAACTGCTCAGAGTAAAGTAGTTGAACAAATTGATTTCCCAGAACCAAGATTGCCTTATCCTACCATGTCCCGTCTGACCATTCAGGACCAGAAGACATATGTTTACATTATGAACAGTAAAAAGCCCAAGGAACCACCTCCGGTAAGAATCAACTTCCGGATGTTTTTATTTTTTTTAATTGTATTTCAATTGTATCTCTGGCTAAGCAGCTAATTCATTTTACTCTTGCGTTATAGCATTTGAAGGAACAAGTGAACAATGAAGTGGCAGAATTCATGCACTACCTCCACAACGTGTACAAACTATGTCCCCAGGATTACAACTGCATTTCCCAAGGAGCTCTGAAATATTCAGAGGTATTGGGTCCTTATGCATATGACATTCCTTTTCAAAGAACCAACATTCTTTATCAATTCAATGTGTACACAATGCATCTTTATAGGATTTCTTCATGGCCTACATAGAGAATCTGGCATACCTGCCAAACCTCTACCAGATCTGTGAGATGACCAGTTTGACAGGAGGAATTTTCGACCAGGGGCTTGCACTAACCTTTGAGAAACAGCTCCTTATAATGGTACGGTAATGATGAGAACACTTCTCTTCTATTGAACTGCTTTGTTTCAGATTCATGTTTGTGTAAATGTAAAGTATTTCAATGTAAACGCAGTATTTTGCTTCTGCTCCCCTTACTTTCTATCTGCGTATGTGTCTTTTGTGCTTCTTCAGGGCAGTGTGGATATTGGAGACCACGAAATAGTGGCTGCTGACGCACAGCTTGCAACTGATTATCAAAGTGTTTCATCACAAAATCCCCCAGCAAAGAAAGCCAGAGACATATTCGCTGTGAGCCTTTGCCTTATCTCCTTTGTAATTTCTCTAATGAGGTATGCCACAAAGATGTATAGTTTCCAACTAAAATGGGATTCATGACCAGAGGCCAATTCTATTCGCAATCGCAGCTTGTGCAATTTCCCAAAATGTACACCAGGGGGTGCAAAATACACACAACATGTCGACTGAGTGTGTCAATGTAAAATGTACGTAATGTTCAGTTATTTGAGGGGAGATGGCTTGATTTTATACGTATTGATAAATGAAACATGAAATTGGTACAGTTTAATTATGTGTAATCGTGCTTCCTTTTTTCTTTTGTTCTAAATTTACTTTCTGAAGCCAATTAGCAGTGACTGTAATGCAGAGAAACTAAGCCAACATTATGAGCCCAATGTATGCCTGACTGAGGAGGCTCTGGTGACCCTGCTTGATAACCACGGCCCTGAGTTCGGTACGCCCTGGGAGCTGCCCGTTTGGATCAAAGTACACCCAGAAAAAGGTAAAACATTGTTAGTCCACATTTCTTTTGACAAATGAGTCTCACATTTGTTGAATTGTTCCGCTAGATATTGTAGAATATCTGAACCATATATTATACTGGTACTGCTACTACTTAATACATGATCAGGCCTGGCATTTCGACTAATTGTTCCATAGGATTTTGTAATATTATTGCAACGTTATCTGAAAGATAAAAAGACCACCGGATAGCTGAAACATTCTTCTCCAATTGTTTTTATTTTTTATATATAAAATACTATTATATTTATGATATTTTATATAAATACTGCATACCTTGCCAGGCCAAAGAGATTCATGGTCATAGCAACATGTTTGGATGGCTCTGGAACAAACGTGTGCGCTAGTTATATGTGGCCACATGGTGGCACTATTGGACGCAATCCCTTGTTAGAAGTTAAAATCCGTGATTTTATTTTGCTTCCCCCTTAGCACCTCAACGGAAGACTGTGTACATTGACCCTCCCTTGCTGAAGACTGAGGTGACGGTCGGAGAGAGGAGTCTGTTGTTCCACGAGGAGAGTCTGAAGATATCCCTCAACAATCACGGCAAGAAGAACATCCCCCTGGTGGCGACGGAGCGCCTCGCCGCCGAGAACCCAAGCCCCCTGCTGGTACGTAGCCATGTGCGGCAATTTTGCTGAGCAGTATTTATTCTATGACTTAATGATCTTCTGTTTTTTTCTCTGAATCCAGGAGCACACCAAGCGAAGTCTGGCTGAGTCGGAGAGCAGGGGCCTGGACTTCAGCGACGTGGAGCTCACCGACCTGGAGACGTTTGGAGACACCCCCGCTGTGCAGCGCAAGAGACAGAAGACTGCAGCGACGCCCAAGGTCACTAGGTCTGGCAGAAGCCATGCTTGCGAAAAGACCGCCGCTAGCTCCCAAGAAGACGAAGAAGGGGAGGCAACGGAGGAAGAGACCACTCTAGCGACGGACACTGAGGACGCCGTGAAGGAGAACCAGCTGTCACCGGAGGCACCGGCGTACTCGGTGGACTCCGAAGACGAGAAGCTGGTCATCGACGACCCCTCTTCCCCAGCGGGGCCCGGAACCACGGGCGGCACGGACCGCAGCCCCGCGACCAGCACCCCGGCGCCGAGGAGGGCCACACGACAAAGGAGGAGCGCAACCAAGATGGCCGCCGTGCCCGGGGACCAGCTGGGAGAGATCCTGCGCATGCAGAGCGTCTTGCTCAAACCCAATGCCAAGGACGTCTCCAAATGCCCTCCTGCACAGCCCGCGACGCCTGCTTGCTTCTCCCCACCGCCGCCGTCCTTGGCCCGCGGACACCCCACATCGCTGGTCAAGCCTTGCGTAACCTCGTACCTGGAGAACCAGAAACAGGACGGAGAGGAGGGCAGCGCTGCCGGGGTCCAACGCACCTCCAGTACCAGCGAGCACAAAAGTTAGTGGCCCCCTTCGAAATCAGCCGCTAGGGTTGGCCGGTTCTGCAATAGAACAACATATTACATGCTGTTAACCGAGCACGCACTGCAACACATTGCCAGGCGACTAAAACACAGCACTACCACTTTCACCTAATCCTAATTTGGTTTAAACTTAAATGTTAGCCACAGCTATGCTTGAAGAAGCACTCCCCGGCTGTCAAAGCATCTTAACATTATCATACAATCCCATGAATCCAATTCACAATGTCCTCCCTATTCTATTCCTAGCCACGCAGCCCATCCCTCTCATAAAGCTGACACCTGCATGCTAAACGCAGGACAGTCGATGGGGGATAATGGGTTGTGGGACGCCCAGACAAATAGTTGCCCTCGTTCCAACCCACGTAGCGCAGTGTGGTTAACGAGTAGTGCAAAGTGGGTAACACCTAGGTAACGAGCTGCGTTGTGATCGCAGAGCTCCTGCCCGAACATCTGCAGGGGAGCACGGAGGACGAGCGCGACTACCAGGCCCCGGAAGAGGGTAACGTGCTGTACAAGCTGTACAGCCTGAACAACCTGCTGCTGCTGGTGCGCAGCTCCCTGGCGCTCACGTACTCCCGGGCGGGCCGCAACGGCATCAACCGGGTGAGAGCGAGACGCATGCGTACACACACACACACACACACTTTGTACATGTACTCCCACCTCTCAGAACTTACTCTTATCACGCCAGCGGCCCGATCCCTCCGTCGAGCTCTTGTCAGTCGTACAAAGACGGAGAGACGTGTGATAACGTTTTGAAATGCTCCCCTGTGGTGCAGAGTGAGGGTTGCAGGGAGGTCGGAGTCTGCAAGCGTTTGCAGCGAGTCCCCTTTGTCACAGAAGACTTTCCAACATGTACCCGGTTCTGTTCTACCAGACGGCAAGCGCTTGCTGTGTTTTTTGGGTTTCATCTCCAACTGGTTTCTGCACAGCCTGCAGGAGGGAGCATGCAAGGGTTGAGCGCTTGGAGGTTTCGTTCAGCCTATTGCCGCTACATCTGAGATCAGATGCTGGGCTGGCGCAAAACGTCATCGTTGACAGCCAGCGGATAGGGGGCACCTTGTACACTTCGCCATGTCTCCTTTTCAAATGGCTGAAGATGTCTCACATCCTGCCAATCGCTGGTCCTTCTCCGAGTTATGAAATACTCCCTCATGACTGACATTATCTTTCGCATTGATTTGTGAACAAAACACAGCTGTGTGGCTGTGCGATACAATCCTCCTGCTTGCATCACGCCTGAGTCTTGACCAGCCAGCGTTCTGTGATGGGGTGTACTCATACTAGCTTACAGCCCGTTGGATCTCCTCTGAAACTGCTAGTCAGACGGCAAATAAACAACTACACAACCTTTTAGCTAGCGCAAAATGTATGCGTCGCAGCAGATAAACATCAGGCACTGCCATCGGGTGAATGGCATCTTATTTCCCTTATCTCCCGAGACGGCAGTTAACCACACGAATATCAGCCGATGCGTTGGTGCACCCCGGCAATGTGCCTTATGCCTCTTGTTGCATAAATAGCGCATGTTTGAAGAGCCCTTATTTTACGTCCAGGGAGTGATTAGCCAAAACAAAGCCGTTTCCAAACCTGCCCCTGGTCTGTGACATAGTGACATCCCGATCGGGGATGTCCATCCAGATATGCTGGATGGATCCGTCCGCATATCTATCCATCGTGGGGGTGGGGCAGTCTTCAAAGCGGTTTAATATGGCCAACCACACTCCCACCCCTGCTGGTAACTTTGCCCCTTTGTACACTCTGTACATAGCTGGCGAACGCACCGGCACAGCTTTGTTTCTGTTTGACGTCACATTTTCTTCCTCTGTCCTTGGCTGGCAGTACGTTCCCGTCCATGTGCTGCCTAAGCTGGAGTACCAGCTGACCTACGGCGCGGAGTGTCTCAGCAGCAGCCAGGCCTGTCGGCTGTGGGCCAAAGCAATGCTCCACTCCTCCACCGTCTCGTACATTGGTAAGAAAAGCCACACCTCCTTCCTTACTTTGCCCCACTAGTTAGTACATAAACACTGCCGTTTGGGATTGATGTTATTAATAGGCGTATAGGGATGTTCCAAGGGTCGAAGGCCTTCATTGGAGTTGTTGATGTTGGTGTCTATGATCGGCTGTGGGAACAACAAGGCCACCATTTTGGATCCCCTGTCTGCGAATGCCTACTCGAAGCAGAAATATTCGGTAAAAAGTAGTTGTTAGTGGTTTCTGGAGCTAGCCATTCTGTTTGACTTGATGGGGGGGAAAACCAGAGTGAGCAGAGTGCATCCCCCCACAGGTCACTGACACAGTGCCCAGATGAGTCATCGCTCCGCTTCACTGTTGATTTGGTGATTTTGTTTGTGATGTTGCCATGACTACAGTCTTTTTTTTTTTTCGTCTGAAAAAGAGGCACGTAGAATTTACACTGCACAGATCCTGGCTCTAGTTTGGTTTGCAGGCTTGTTTTGGGTAACACTTCAGTGACTGGGCCTTTTCTTTGTGTTGTGAAAACACGCACTCATGCAAACCTTGGAATGTTAATCTAGTCCGATCATACCAACTGTCTGATCCACGCGATCACGTCCCCGGGATTCATGATGTGCACGAGTCACTGCTCAGCAAACCTTCTGTGCGATGACCTAAATATAAGTTCTGAATCTCTTGTTCTCCTGTGAGTCAAGAGTTCCACCACAACAACAAGACATCATCAAACCTAATCATGCCTTGTATATCGTGCCTCGTAACGCCCCCGTCAAACCCATCCCAGAGAGAATCCGTGTGGGTTTTTCAGTTGGCAAGACACGATGAAGGCATTTCATATCAAAACAATTCAATCAAACGTTAGATTGGATCCGAGCGAGTGTGGATACCGTAGGTGGGCAACTGTGGTTGCTTATATGCTCAGGATGATTGATGTGATGACATTAAAGCGTTACACAATCGCAGCCAGGGATTGGTAAGCCTTACTTAATCATATAACGGTTGCAACAGGCCCGGCTCATCCACTTCCTCCTCTGCAAGTCACATGATGCGTCATGGCGTGCATCACTCTCTCTCTGTCTCTGTCTCTGTCTCTGTCTCTCTGCCTCTCTGTCTCTCTCTCTCTGCTCACATCCCACAGCAGTTGATGTATCAATGGGATGTGCGTCTTTTGTGTGACGAGCTAGCTGTTGGAGCCTTGAACATGTGATGGCTGGCGCTAGCGTCAAGCTAACGAGCGTACACACACCCACACTTAACCCAGTCATCCCGGGCCGATCATCATTGAGGTGGCCAACACCGATTCCCAAGCGAATAATGAAGGTCTTCCTGTAAGAAAGAGTGTAGAGTGTTGATATTCTGCTCATTAGGTCTTTTTCTTTCTCGCCCTCTAGCGCACATCAGCGCGCACACGTCCAAATTGGCCCTGCTCAGGCAGCTGCCCGAGGACTGGAAACAGAAACTCTCTTGTGATTTTAGGTGGGTATCCCTTTAACCCCCACGGCGGATGCGGTCAATCCAAAGCCGTCGACGCGTCCCTGTGAACAATTTGTGTGGGCGGGTGATCATTTCTTTGTGTTAAATGCATGATTGTGGATCAGATGGCTTCCCACGATGGCCCCCCCCCCAGGTGCTAATCTCTCCCTTTCAACAGGCCCTCCAAGTCCCTCAACATTCTGCAACACATGCTGAAGAAACTGACAGGGTAAGGACAGCCCTCCCTCATCAGGCTGGACACAAGCATATTCTATATATTTGTGTAGATGGGAATGGATTCTATAAAAGGATTACATGAAAAATATGTCAATCTGTTGGTGGAGTGTGTTCTGTTGCAGACTGCTTAAGCCACACACCAATTTATGATATCATTTTTATTGATCATAGTTTAGACAGCCCACTGAGTCCAACCCTGTCCAGGAGCTGAAAAAAGCTCCTAGCTATAGTCTCTGTCTCAGGGCAAGTTGCACAACCCTCCCCTTCACAAACAGGTCCCGACTGCCTTTTGTTAGCTCTAGCACTGGCCTTGCATTCCTTCCTTTTCGCGCGTCTCGCCATTCCAGGAACTGGAATGACGGCCTCCGCTGTGTGATGCTTTGGTTAGCCTCTTTGTACTGGGACTGAGACAGAGCATCGTTCATGCGTACGTCCTTTCATCGTGCAGGCTGGAGGAGGGCCGCTACCTGATCCGACACAAGGCCGGCGAGCCCTTCGTCACCATCTTCAAGGCGGGGCCCAGCGAGAAGGTCACGAGGGGCACGTACGACCTGCGACAGGCCCATGGCGCGCCCCCCAAGCCCAGCCCCGGCCCCGGCCCCTGGCTGCCCGTGGACCCCAGCGTTCTGCTGCCCTTCCACAGGAGCAACTGGCGCGTGCCCTGCACCTTCCCGCCCAGGGAACCCCCCACGGTACCCCATACAGACCCAGACCCAGACCTAGACCTAGACGCAGACCGCCTGCACCTTCTCTGCTTGTGGCGGTGGAAGGACGAAGTGATCGCAGTGTCTTGATTCCAGTTTGGCAATTGCTGCAATCTGCAGTTATCATCCAAAGTAGTGATGCTACTGTGACCACAAAGAACTTAGGCTTGTGTAATTATAGGGAGAGCAGTCACTCTCTCACTCTCTCACTCTCTCACTCACTCACTCGCACACTGCGGAGTGAGTGAGTGAGTGAGCCACCATTGTTTGAATAAAACAGCCATGCCATAATCCCATCATACATGAGGACTTGTCACAAAGTCCCACGCTGTCGCATTTTCTGCCACGCCCTGTTCACAATACAAAGTTATACTATTCTTTAAACTGCTACTTCCTGACTCGCTTCATAATATAACGCTAAACATTCTTTGAAGTTTTCAGCTAGAATCACTGGCCCTAGAGGAATCCGAGAATATCTGAAGTATCATTTCTCTCTCATCTCTTCCTCCTCACCATGTTTCCAGCAGCCCAGGAAGGGGAACTGTAAGCCAGGCCAGCCCACCAACAGCAGAACCAGGAAGGCAGGTCAGAACGCGGGTCAGAATGCCGGTCAGAACCCGGCCAAACCCAGCAACGCATCCAAGAAGAACAAGAAGAAGAGACAAAAGCAAAAGAAAAAAGCCAACATGAAAACCACCTGAAGGCCTTCACAATCCCAACTCTGAACACTTGAACTCCATTTATATTACTTTTCATATTTATAGTTCTGTTGTTTTTTTTACTGAAAATGTTAATATTAAAAAGTTTGTTTCAGGAAAAAGTCTGCATTGATTTGTTGACTTTGTTCACGGTGAAAAGTAAACATTTGTTCCACTCCCAAATTGCGGGCCGTGTCTAAGCATGCTGACCACTCGTTCCCATCCCTCCATGCTACTAGCTCACCAAGGTAGCTCTCTATATCTTTACATCTACTTTTTTCTTTTCATTCAATTCGTACCCAGCATACTGAATTAATCACAGTGATTTCAGTGTGTGTGTGTGTGTGTGGGGGGGTGGGTGTG
>JAOPJJ010000141.1:12927918-12942813 GCA_027122795.1 Enchelyopus cimbrius
GTGCGTGTGTTTACATGGTCAGCGGTGACAGCCTTCTTGTCATTGAGGCCCCACCTCCTCAGAAGGTTAAGGATCTGCAGAGGAAATTAGTATAAACTACATAGCTGTGAAAATGAAATGAATGCTTGCACGTTTTAAGCCAATATTAAACGACACACTCTAACATAACGAAAGGCTAACCAGCCAATATATAAATACATGTGTATAGTAATGGAATCTAAACTAACTACCAAAACATCTCTTAAGCTAGCATGATTTCGATTTGACATTGATAAAGATTGAAAGAACGCCTTTCAAAAATCATGATAACAGTAACCAAACAATCACTTGGGATTATCGTAAATTGTGATACTACAGCTGCTATTCCAAATGTTAGCCCTCAGATGAAGGCATAGAGCAGATTTAGCATAGTTATAAGCATCCAGGGAGATAATCATGCACCAAGTTGCTATAGCTACAGCAAACAAGTCGCCTGTGTCGTTAGCCCAGAGGAGAGGACTTGGGCCAACAACGCTATCTTCGACGTTACAAGTCAACAATACAGTGCAAATAACAAAAGGTCTCAAATGTTAATGTGGCGACTCACTGCAGTCCTCATTGTGCTTCCTGCCCTAGTAGCTGGTGTGATGGCTACTAGCTTTATAGAGGCATACGCAGCCAACCACGGTTAAATTCATTCGCTTGAAGAATCCGTGATGTTTTCCCGACTACCACAAGATGGCATACTAAACCTTACACAGATTCATTTTTTGTATTTCTTGTTAACGTCCAACTAAACAATACTGGTTATGTCTATATATATAACGTTACCGTCAATACATAACTGCGTATATCATATGTGAAAGAAATATTCGGATTGTTAACAGGACAAATTGGGGAGAATATTTTAATCACTACAGAAAGATAGAGGACCAATAAACAGCAAATATAGTGTTACATTACCAATATAATATTGGTAATTATAGAAAATACAAAACAAGTATAAAAGCTAAAACAATCTTTCCGTCGCTCTTTGCAAAAGTTTGTTTCAAAGCAAGCACAATAGGACATTATCCCCAAATTATCTAGCAATGTAAAATCAAGCAGCTTTACCTAAAAAACGATAAGTTTTAAAGCAGCATATCCTTGCCATAACTAGCATTAATGCAAGGTGCAAGAAGGAACATTTTGAAAGTAACACATTTTCACAGAAGCCCGTTGGTTGCAAATATGTTAGTTTAGTTTCAACCTCTCACTGTATCTCTTAAAACACATTTTTCAAATATCGTAAATTGCAATATTCTCAAGGCAACAATGCTGTATGCATTAGGATATTGTTGGGTAGGAAATATACAGTACAAGTCATCAACACTTCATAGGTATACAGCCAAGGGTACGATGACAGGATATTTATACAGTGTACTGCTTTGGTTGCTTCTTCAAGCTCATTGATCTTTCAGTTTGGGAAATCATGTGCGTCGCTCTGCTGTTCAGGAGTCTGCATTCATGAAGCACATCTGGTAAGGTCAGACAAATAAAGATAGCAAATGATCCGATTAATTACAAAAATGGCAATATAGCACCAGATCCATATTGTCCTTTGACTTAAACTTTACCATTGAACTGCTTGTAGGCCTCTTCAACGATGGCATTGTTGGATCTCTTTATTTCCCAATAATTATCTTCAACCCATGGTTTGTAATCCACATGTTCTGACAGTTGTCCATTCTTGTATGTTCCAGCTAGACATTGGCAGAGAAGTACAGTCTCATCAGAGTAATACTTTGGCATATTGTGGCTCATTGCTGAATGAGAAAAAAGTATAAAAGATGATCGCAATTAAATAGAATTTGTGTTAATGCATTACCTTTTATAGTATCATCAATGTCTTTGCATAATTGATACAAGTCACTTCCACGTCCCACAACTCGTTCACCTACAAAAACAAAAGATAGATGTTACAACATATTACAGCTACAGGTAGTTGAGGCACCACAGATGACTCATCTTACCATCAAGGACCTTAATGTTCGTAAACATCTCAAGCAGAATAGTTCTATACAATGTGTTCCTGCAGACTAAAAGAAAAGAAGGTTTACATGATATCACAAATTATATCACATGCTTTATTTGTGGAATTAATACAATTTGGATGAGTGTCTTTTCATTTAACTCACCTGGATTAGTATAATTATAAGTGTTGTCCTTTAGTCGTATATTCTCAAGCTTCCTCAAAGACTGAAGGCATTGGAGTGTCTCGATGCTGACAAAAGACAGTGTCCACTATTCAATCACATCTATTGATAATTATTTTTGAAATGTTGCCATAAAACTTCCATTAATACCTGGATATGACATTCCCAGCCACATTCAAACTCTGTAAATTTTCACAACTAGAAAGGGGTTCTGAAATGGATGGAAGCAATACAAGATAAAAATGTTAGAAGAGTATCACTACTTGAGCATACATAGAACAGAACTCCAATTAAACTTAAAGATGCAGTGTGTAGGACTTTGTAGCATCTAGCCACGAGGCTAGCCACAACCCCCTTTTAGGTCTCTATAACTATAGGTCATAGTTTACAGTAGAATAGTTATTATGGTTGCTACATTAGAACCTCTTTGTCTCTAGAGCATCCTTAGAACCAGACCTGTACCATGTAGATAACGGAACACAAAGACGTTTCTTATTTTCATGGGTTTATATTTTATTGAAACCTATATAGGAATAGTAATAACTATTGTATGTCAGTTCTGCTAGACGGCACTAAAAACAAAACACATTTAAGCATGAATTCATTCTTACCCAAATTTGAAATCCGGTTGGAAGAGACATTAAGTACGATTAGAAGTCGCAGAGAGGACAGAGGAGCTAAATTTGTAATGCTATTTCCAGAAAGGTCCAATCTCTCCAAGCTTAAGCACTCCCCAATACATCCAAGATCGTGTATTCCTGAAGCACAAAACAAATTATGAATTCGTTTTGAAACACAACATATGTTATGTGTTTTGGGAATTGTCTTACCAAGTCCTCTCAACTTGAGAAACAAAATAGATTCCAAATCAAATTCGCCTGTGCGGGACTTCAGCAGCACTGAGGTTATTTTCTCAAAGTCTGCATCTGAAAGAGTAAGCGAAGATAAGGCAAACATACGCGGTCTATTATATTATATAAACACAACAAGTGAAACAGTGGGTGTGAGTCATTTGACTGCAGGACACACGTGGGAGAGACTAGGGTTGTGACATAAAGGAGGAGGAATAAAAGCACTTGTATAAATAGAATCGTAATGTACAACCTCATATTGCCCACATATGTGGCTGTCTAGAGTAAGTGTTTAAGATCTCTTCATGTTGAAATGTGTTCATTTTTACTTACTTGAATGCTTTAAAGCTAACTATTTGCATCGCACTTCCTAATCTCTGATTTAAATATGTCTTACCTGATAATTGATAGGGAGGGAGACTATACAGAAATTATAATTTTATAATGAATTGGTCATCATTGATATAGGGGTAGGAAAGTGTACTGGTCAGGTTAGTTCAAAACAAATATCAATTATAGGCTTTTAGATGTTCAGCAAAAATGTTCTGGGTTCGACCCCAAATGTATGCGGTTTATCTCTAGGCATTCTAGAGGTGGCAAGATCTAATCCCTAGCCTCTCATTAAACGTAAATGCATGTCGTGTTATTACACATTCCTTCCTATTCTACATCGTGATGGGTGCATTCAGACTGTCAAGGCATAGATTGTGGTTGATCACCGGCCAAGCAACGCAGGGTATGAGAGACAGAGCCATGGGAGTGTTAGCCTATATGGCTAACAGCCATAACATAACAGTAGCAGGTTGCTCAGCTAATGATGCTTCGACTTGGCCATGGTGGTTCGGTGAATAGTTGGTTGTCAAGTGTAATAAATGATATTGTTGTGGGCCGGAGTTGTTGGGATGTTGCAGCAGTTCGTGATATGCCCGTTGTTAAACAGTTCAATTAAAGGGTAGCGACTTCACAAATATGCTTTCGTTTGCTAGCACTGTCGCGTAGTAACAAGCTATCCATCGTTACTTACCATGGTCTTTTTCTCGTTTCGAGTCCATCCTTCTTTTGTTTGCTGCCTCCTCTTTTCTTTTTAAAATTCAAACATGGGTCCTGTGGGGCAGTGCAATGATGTGGACATGTAGAGCGGTCATGTGTACAGAACAGACTGACAGCGCTGCAGGTGTCATCGCCTCACCAGCACAGCAGAGCGCACCGCGACGTCGTGTTCAGTGGAGTGCATCCTCGGTCAACGAAATCTAAATTAATAAAATATAATACCAAAACAATGGAAGCCCCTTCCAGTCAGTAACAACAACAAAAAACAACCATTGCAGTCATAATTGGAAATTCGAAATTATGAGATAAAATGTCGACTTTTTATCTAATAATTATGACTTACAATGGGGATTTGATTTGATTTTTTACTGGCGGGAATGGGCTTACATAGTCATCAAAATTAATAAAATATAATACCAAAACAACGCAATGTTAGTTAAACATGAATGTTATGTTAGTTAAACAGACAAGCTTTGCCAAACCAAAGTTAAGCTTGTAGGCGCGTTCAAATTTGAATCTAGACCGGTAGGTAGGCCTAGTATTAATCCATTCGGAATAAGTTTGGATACATCATTGTTAAGAACAACTTTGCATTATCCATCCCAGATAAATGAACTGACGTTGACCACATAGCATGCACATACCGCCCTGACGTTATAAACCGCCATCCCACAGCGCCTCCTAGCGGTGTGGCGCTCCGCCTGCACGCTTGTTGTTCATTTGTACCGCGCAGTGGACAGCCGCCGGTGCTGAAACAGAGCTGGAGCCTTTTCACTGCGCTCCCTTGGAACTTTCCTGTTCTGCCTTTTATCGACGCCGGAAAATACTCCCAAGAACAACAAACACTTGCAGAGGTTTTGTAGAGGATATTTATTTTTCAGAGACCTTCACTTCTACCCCACCCCATAAATGCCTGTGTTTGAGCAAACACATGAGACTTTCAATGGTATGAATGTGACCCAGAATGGTAATGCTCGATTAAGATGGGTAATAAGCAAACAATATTTACCGATGAACAACTCGATGCATATCAGGTAAGCATGAGTTTAAAGAACATTTGTATTATGTCTTGTATTACAGTCTAACTACTGTATTTAATTGTGTTGGTAATATTGTAATGCTGAGTATGTTTAGTGGAACAAAGTGCAATTACTTTACAATTCAATATGCATGTACCTCAAGTACCTCTGTCCCTTTAGTTCTAAGAGGATCTTCATCAGAACAATGCTGAACCCTTCTGCAAAACGTTTGAAGAGGACAGCACTTTGATTAGTTGAGCGATGTGCTTTATTGCTCCTGTTTCTCAGTACTGAGGTTCTCTATTTGAAGCAGATCAAACATCTGCTTTTTTTAAACACAAATAGAAAATAATAAGCATTTTGGAACATCACAACAATGTGAAACATGCCTCAAACGTAAACCCTCGTTTTCATTCACACAGGATTCTTCTGTGCTGATGCATGAATTAATAATTGATGTAAAGATCCGGGGGTAGCATGTCTTGAAACTCTACTCCCCTGAGATCGTTTTGTGCTGGAGAGCTTCTACGGTTTCTCCTTGCTGATCACGGGCCTCATGAGACTCAAACTGCTATCTAATTCTCCACAGAATGATTTGTGACATTTGAGAAAAAGCTGGTGGCTGAAGGAATGTTGTCAAATATGCTTTCACTTTTCATTATTACACACACTGTATTCTGACATTTGGCTTATCGTTTGTTTCTCTGTTATAAGCAAAATATATCAGTTTATATTATGTTCAAAACTCTTAGTTTACACCCCAACACAGCTGTTCTTTACTGATTACACTTTGAAACCTGAGGAATGATGTCTCTCAGGCTAGCCTAGAATGACATCATAATATAAAATGTATCCATCAGCTATTAGCAGGAATTATGCTTGGCCATATAATGTGTGATTGGTCATAGAGCTTCAGCTAACCCCAGACAATTTCCTTGGTCTCAATTCCATTGCAAGTACCAGGTTGCAACATGTAGACATACCATCTCCTCACTTTGTGAAATTAGAGCCTGCAAAATGGTTCAAGTGATGTGGTTATTCTATATGATGATCAGAGGATACTCAGTGTCTCTTCTTTCTTCAGAAAGGTGCTATATATAATGTATATACAGTATATGAATATATTCAGTATATAGAAAGGTATATAACTGTTTGTGTATATTCAATAATCGTTCTTGAGACTTGTTATGCTTTTTTTCTTAACAGGACTGCACATTTTTCACACGCAAAGAAATTCTTCGGTAGGTAAATGTTTATGCCTTTTGATCTCAATACAAAAGCATTGAATGAGGTTTGAACGTTAAGAATATCATTTTTTAAACGTTTGCTTGTGATTATTTCAAAATCATGGTGGGGATCTAAAACCACAACATTCTAGCCTTTGAACAGAATCTCAACTCCAATTGAACCTTTGTTTAATCAGTATCATATTTAAGTGTTTTTGACCAAACCTTGACATTTCACTACAGTGCCAGGTCATTGGTAACGTTATTATGGTACCCAAGGTGTAAAATGACTCAAGGGAGGGCTTCCTCTCACCGCTGCCTTCTCCATCAAATCCTCATCAATTAAACACATTTCCTGGTTTCTTATGTAATTGGATTGATGCGCCAGTCTCGTGTTTCAGGTCTACCGTTAACCTGGTTGAGGTTTGAAGATTGAATGACTACTTTAGGAAATTAAAAGCAGATACTGGGGAAATGTTGCCCTCTTCTCGGAGGTCACCTACAGTATATCCTAGTGATGGCAACTGGGTCACTGGCAATGGATTATTTTTTAAATGTCATCAGTTTGTAGCGTATGGCAGTCATGAAATGTATTATGTGTATAAGTTAGACAGTTAACGTCTATTTACAATGTTGTTTACAAAAACAATAACTTGATTTGTACGGTTAAACAGCAGAACAAGAACATTGTTTGGGTTTGCATGCTAAAATGCATTTTGCAGGATATTTCAATTCTGACCAAGGATTTTATCATGGTGTTGTGGTGCTGTACCAATCCCACACAGTGCTTAAATGATTCAATTGTATTGACTCGATATAGTGCAATGCTCCAAACACCCTATCTTCATAATTCACACTTCTTTACAGTTAGCATTAGCCATTGAGCAATTCCCCCTCTAGGTCATTGAATCAGCTCTGAATGCAAGGCCAGCACAACAGCGGAAGATGAATCAAGTGCCACCACATAATGGAGTGCTGCACTTTATGACCTACATAAACCACTCCTAGCTTATGTCTACCGTTTCACATATTTATACCAGGTCCACCATAAAGATAGTCATGGCTGACTGTGAGCCACTTAACGGATGTTCATGCCTTCATCTGGAGGAATTGTTTTTTAGATTAATTGTATTAGAGACATAGATAGATAATACGTGGATATTTTGTACATTTTACAAAAATGAAATAAATATAATATTATTGTACATGTATTTTAAATGCTGAATTGTTAAGACGCTGGACCTGCAAAAAGAATGATTAAGTCATATTGATGCTCTGCATGTCACATCTTGCACACATGTACTATCTTATCATGGTACACATGCCCCTTTCTTTTACTGCTTTAATGCACATTATTTATTGTGAACAGGTTGTCAAATCAGCAGAATGAAAATACACGACTAATCCAGATGATGATGGGTTGTCGTTACTGGTTTTAAATGTTCTTTCCTCTGTGTTCAGGTTGCATGGCAGATACCATGAGCTGGCCCCACATCTTGTGCCTATGGACTACACGAAGGAACCAGACTGTAAACTGCCCTTATCCTTAATAGTTGCCATGCCAGAACTCAACGTAAGAGTAACCTACTGCCAGATGTTGCATTATATGTTCTCACAATGTTGATGAGGACCCTTAACTTTAATTTCAGTTTGTAGCAAGGTTGTTGGTTAATGTGAACATGGGATGATGTCTTAAACAATGTGTAAGATGTAATCAACCCTCTTATTTGAGCAAAAGTAGCATTATAATGCAGTCATCTCTGGTGGGGGAAATCCCCAGCAGAGCTGGGTTTCCCCTGTGCGCTTACCAGGTCACAGTGATGTTTGAATCACTGCTTGTTCGGTTCCAGTTTGGAATCCAACATTCAAATAATTCCATTGCCATCTGTTCAACCCCCACCCTGCCCACACACACAAACACACTCACAAACTCCATCTATTTCAATGGTATTTCCTTACCGTTTGACATTTCATCAAATGGTTAACTCTCTGCACTGTTGACATCATTGGCTCCAGAGGACTCGGCTGTTCAGCTGAGATAGGGCATTTCCAGCAGGAGCTACCTAGGACATGTAATAGAATTAGAACCACCACCTCATACCAGACAATAGAAAGAGTCAGCAATCTTGTACACCCTGGTCAGCGGAACATATCTGTTTATTAGCCCGCAGTTTATCTGTGTAGCAGACCAGTGCCTGTAAAGACACTGTGGCTATGATAAAACTGTTAAATATGCTTTCCAGCAGGCTGTACGAGTCATTTTGTTGTAGCCAGGCCACTGGCCGGAACCGGAAAATAAATGGTTTACATCCGGTTTGTAGTAATGCTGTGGCTTTCTAACTGGTAAGCGGAAGTTTAGACAGTGATGTTGTTCATCTGAAAAATAGTTAAGATCGTCAAACTTCTGCTGGAAAGCTTACTTTGCTCTGAATTTTTTTTGTCGAACATCAACGAACACCAGTGACCACTTAGTGAGTTTCACAGCTTTGCAAACTAACGTTTAATGTTGCTTGAGGACCGATGATGCATGCACTATTACCTCTACAGTGGGGCTAGGAAAAAAAAGATAAACTTCTCAAAACACAGCATTTCGGCGAAATGAACACCTGAACCAATCTATTTCATCGTAAACAAACTGGAAATAAGGCTTAAAATGTAAAATACCGGAATAGTCCTTTAAAAAATATGTTATACACCTATACAGGCCTACTGTTTGGTTAATTACATAAACTGACCATATAGCCATAAATGAACATGTATTTGAACTATTCGTTCCTTTCTTGTACAGGAAAACCCGTTTCGGAACAGGATAGTGGAGTCCTTCTCTGAAGACGGGCTGGGAAACCTCAGCTTCAATGACTTTGTGGATATGTTTTCCGTCCTCAGTGAAATGGCCCCAAGAGAACTCAAGGCCATATATGCTTTCAAAATATATGGTAAACAAAACAAGAATTAGATCCTCAAGTGCGTTGAATTCTCGAAGATGAGATGAGTTATATCTTTTTTAAATGTTTTGTTTGTTTGTGCGTGTTGTTTGCAGATTTCAATGTGGATAATTTCCTTTGCAAGGAGGACTTAGAGAAGACCCTGAACAGGCTGACCAAGGAGGAGCTGACCCCAGAGGAGGTGGAGCTGGTGTGTGAGAAGGCCATCGAGGAGGCGGACCTTGATGGGGACAACAAACTCTCCTTTGCTGACTTTGAAAACATGATTACCAGGGCTCCTGATTTTTTAAGGTACTACAATGTGCATACCAGCTTTCCTTTAGTGTGTTATGTGATTACGAAGGGATCATTTGCTAACACTGTGTCCTCTTCATTAACACTATGGCCGATAATCAGGCTCATTGACATTGATTTAGTTTTAAACAACTGTTCTGGCTTGCCCTCTAATAGTAATCTCCAGGCATTGTGTGTTTTATAAAGATACTGTGTTTATCTGGTCCTCAATATTAACGCCCAAGTATTATTTCAATGCTATTCTAAAATGTTGTTTTTGTGTTGTTGTTGTTTTTTCTTGCTTTTTTTTCCTAGCACCTTCCATATACGAATCTAAGAAGGACTGAGACCCACTCCATATTCAGAACAGAGTACAGAACCACCTGTGAAATCAACCAGTGTTCCATCCAGACTGGATTCTCGGGATGATGAATTAAAGCACAAGACCAAAAGCCGAACCATAGAAGGTATTTCTACTCATGTAAAATCTATGCAATGTTCATTTCCTTTTCTAAAATATATTTGGAGGATGCTGTAGATGTAAGTTAGGTTGTATCTAATGTACCCACAGCATGATGGCGACCATATAGTAAAAGTGCTTATATCTTTCTCCTCAACATATTGTCGTGTTTTCTCGGTTGGATGAAGACTCCGTGTTTTTTCAAAGACTGACCTCTGGCTTTTTGACTTTGTCTGTATTTTCATATGAACTTGGTGGTATTTAGTATATAGTATATATATATTATATTTAGTATATATATATATAAGCACACACACACACAGTGGAAACTCCACTATGTCATCAGATAACGGGACACAGATGCACAGCCCATGCTTAGAGGAGGAAAGCAGCTGTCTGCTGTACAGCAATTATCCTGGATATAATATAATAATATAATAATATAATATATCCTGGATATAATATACCTATATATATATATATGTGTATGTGTATATGTAATGGTTGCAGTGAAAGGGTTACAACTATAATTATTTATTTAGATAAACAGGGTAAAGCAAACACAATACACATTTTCTGGTAATAATGACGACAAAATAATATTTTATAAAATAATTTCAAACTCATCTCAAAAGTTTGACTGGAGTGGATTATGAGCAATAGTGTTCAACCGCAGCAGGCAGTAAGGCAGGCCCCTGGCATCACTTCCTTTTCAGATCAGGGAACCTTTTCCGCCTGTCATTCTGAATGCAACAAGAAAAAGAATGAGGTCATTGAAATATTTTTGGGGATAAATGGATTTCTCTCATTCAAATATATTTTAAATATTTCCAATATGTACGTAAGGAAACCACCATGATGACATTGTTCCTCGATCCTACTGTCAGAACGACATCATCGTCAGAACACGTGACTCACGTTTGATCCGGCTGATGGCATCGCAGGTTTCATGATTCGCAGGTCCTCCAGGGACTCATAGGTGTGAGAGTCCCGCCTGAGCTCCGGCCGGGCCCGGTGGGGTCCGTCCCCCGGGGCGGCGGGTAGCGGCTCGTATGCTTTGTCGTCAAACAGCCTGCGGCCCGCCGATCGCTCATCCTCGTCGACGCGGCCGGCGGTGGCCAGGTGGTACACGGGACTGGTGCTCAGATAATCCAGACTGTGACTGCTGAGGGGTCTGGTCCCTCTGCCATCACCACCAACACCACCAGCGGGGGTCTTACCCCTCCCCTGGGTGCCGCCGCCCCCGCCGCCCCCCAACGGGGATGACCTGGGGGAGGGTCTAGGGGGCGGGGTGTTTCGCCTGTGAGTAGTGTCTTCCTCCGAGGGAGAGTCCAGCAGCAGGGGGAGGGACGCGCTCTTCGCTTCCAGTGGTTGGAGCATGGAGTAGACGGTGTGCGGTAGAATCGCGTTGGAGGCGGTGGAGGCGGCGGTGGTGGTGGTGGGGACCATTGGGAGGTGATGAGAAGGCTGTCTGCTGGTGTTGCCGGGGGTGACGGCGGTGCTCTCAGGCTCCAGCCAGGAGACCCTTCCTGGTGCGCTCTCAGAGGGGACTTTGCTCCCCTCCCGCACCACGCTGCTGATGCTGCTGCCTGGCTTCCCTGGCCTGGAGTGCGACACCTCCTCACCGCAGGGTGCGCTCCCTGAGTCGCTCACACAACCGTCCACATGCGCTCGTCTCCGCCTAGGCAAAGGTGGTATTTCCTGTGTCAGACAAACATAAATACTGTAAATATAATTTACTCAGAGAAAAATGTTTTTGTTTTTTTCATGTACAGATGATGGTATCTAATCTTAAGTGCGACGTGTATAAGGTCTGTGCTTGCCTCTTGATTCTGACGACTCTGTGCTGCCACTGTAGATGGCTGTATCCTGGCTCTGGGGTTCACTGGTAGCTTTTCTTGATGGCTGACCTGAATCATGTCATACAGCTCCTCGGCACACTCCTGGAATAAGTAGAACCTGTTAAACCTGTGCCTTAGTTCATATTTTATATAGGCACACATACACACACGTATGGTATGGTCTCACCTCGAAGCATGAATAGGTCAGGTATTCTCCAAAAGGCTCAATGGGGTTCATCTTGTAAAATTCTATGAGGTCCATGAGGGCGTCGTGTCCTTTGGTGTCGCCGGAGACTATGAAGTGCCCGGTTTTGTCTTGGCTTATCATAAAGTGTCGACACCGACCGTTGCCTCTGTAACGGAAATAAACGCATGACATGTTAGGAGCTCATCTAGAGTCCCTCTTTGCCTTGTGCACTATGTTTGTGGTAAGTACAGCATGACTCACTTATAGGAGAGAATGTATCCGGGGCCCTTGTCACTGAGGCGAATCAGAAAGCTGCCCAACTCTTTGTCCTGAAGGGTTTTTTCCGCATCCCTGTGGGCAGATAACAATTAACATTATGCATTTGACTCCTTCCGTGAGGATTAAAAAAATTAGGAACATTTTACAATAACTAATCTGTGCTGTATATAACATTTACGAACTACTTAATTTACAGTTAGCTAACATTCTGCTTATCGATGGCGTTCATGTTACAGTAACTGAGGTAATGGTGTTCATCTTAACTAAGGTATTCATTCAAAGGGTTAGGCCTAACACCAATAAGAGTAACTTTACCTAACAAGAACCAAACCAAAATACAAAAAACTAACCCTAACCTTTTTGCTAATGAAATTAAGTAATGCTTGTAAATGCATTACAAAATATTAATAAATACATATTTATATATAATATAAAAAACGCATGTGTGTATAAATGGGTTTCCTTAAAAGAAAGCATATTTTACAACGAAATAATCAATTTGGCATTGATAAACATATGCATTAATCATTAATCATCAATACAAAAAACGTACCTTTTTGCTAATGAAATTAAATAATGCTTGTAACTGCATTTCAAAATATTAATAAAAAAGATAAACATATGCATAAATCATTGCAGCATACTGTACATGTTCACATTACCCTGCTGATATATTTGTCCATACACCTAAATAAATCCATTTCAATGACTAATTCAAAAAGGCCTAGCTTCTCGACAGGTCGAGAAGCTAGGCACTTGAAAACGCACTTGAAAATGATTTTAAAATATTTACTTTCTGGTGATGAAACCCTGGAACCAACTGGGGAAAATTCCATTGCGGAGGATGATGGGGGCTTGAGTGTCCATGAACCACCTTACAGACATCTCTCTGAGGGTGCCCTCTCTGACCTCGGATGCAGCAAATTGATCCATTGGCTCCGTTGCCGTGCGGTTCTATGGCCCAAATGAATACAGAAGTCAGCACAGCTGTACAAGACACAGCTTTCACTTCCTAGCACAGAGGAACATGGTCTGTTGGTGTCATTTGCCTATACTCTCCAACACACATACACCACAGTACAGCAGAGAGTGAGTTCAACACAAGAACTCTTTAGAGTTTGGAGGGTATGGAGATGTTTCTGTTATTTTTTGTCAACCTGCAGGTTATGTATATGTAAATAATATTTTTTATATTAAAAGAAACATTAATGTCATGATTCGTATATTGTGGTCTAAAAATTTGACTGTTCCGCTTCATTGATTCATGGCTTTCCAGAGATGATGTACTTTCATCTGACATTGAAATGACCCTGAATTATAACTATTACTGACAACTGAAGACACAAAACACTTGTATTTAGTTATTTAAAAATGTAAAACTAGTTTGATTAGTTGTGCTGTTTTTGCCAATACTGTCTGTCAAAAGCCTTATTGTCCACATCAAAGTGATGTTTCACAATATGAAGAGTTTAAATTTCAAACAAATAAAAAATATACATAGAAAATTATAATAAAGTGTAATTTACCTTCTGCAGAAATGTCCAACAGTTTCTGAAAGCATTTCCCTTGTGATGTTCCTGCTCCATATTTTTCTCAGACAACAATCTGAATCCCCTGGGTGCCCCTGCAACACAATCATGAGTTTACGTCATTCTTTCCACCAAGCCTTGGTTCAGTTTTAACTCAGGTCAGTTCAGTTCAGTTCAGGTTAATAAGCACACATACCGGCTGCCAATGAGAGAAGCAAAGTTTGGTCTAACTCTACTCCCACCGTAGCAACCATAATGGTGGTCTGATCTAAAACTTTTAAACCAATGTGTTCTGAGAGAGTGAGAGTGATCGCAAGATTAAGACAGGTGACATTTAAAATTACACACCTCTTTTTCCAAGGGCTGCGGAAATCCTAAAATCAGTCTGTGTGATGGCAAAGTACTGCAGAGCTCATTTGAATAGCACACAGAGGCATTGGTGTTTTCAGCAAACATGCGTTTCCTGGGGAGATATGGAAAGCGCGATAGAAACTGTGGTTTTTGTTGCCCACGCTCATTGGCTGGATCAAACAAGCGAGGGTTTACTCAGACACTGTATGATTCCGTCAGACAGGGGAAACTAACTGAATCAACCGTTTTGTTTATTCTGCATTCGGATGGCCATTTTGATATGCCTATCCACATGTAGAATGAGAAAGACGTTGATAAGTAATTGAATTACCAGATAAGCTCTGGTAATTCAGACTCTAGCATCATTAGCAGCAGCTGTCTGCTTTTCCTGTGTGGGTAGACTCATGCATGTAACTGTACAGGATGGGATGAGGTCATTGCAAATGTCCTTTTGCTAAATCAACAAATTATATCTACATCACCGTGAAATACATGTTCTTTAACTGTTTGTGTGTGTGTGTGTGTGTGTGTGTGTGTTTGTGTGTCAGAGAAAAACAGAGAGAGAAAAAGAAAGAAATATGTGAGGAAGAGAGAGAGATAGAGAGAGATAGTGCAAGGAAGAGAGTCTGTGTGTCGATTGGCAAGTTTGTGTGTGAGTGTGCATGTGCTTGTGTGTGTGTGTGTGTGTGTGTGGGTGTGTCTGTGTGTGT
>JAOPJJ010000141.1:13111330-13125247 GCA_027122795.1 Enchelyopus cimbrius
TCTTGGTCCGTGCAAATTCCCATGTTTCCTTGCCTGCCAACAAGCCCTAATTGCAACACAATTACAGGTAGGTCCTTGAACCCCCTTTGCCACTGGTAAACACCAGCTCCCCCCCCCCCCCCCCAGAGTACTGTTCGGTTGGTTAGAAAACACCTTTTTCTTCTTTTTTGTCCTATGTTTGTGCGGGTGTAGATACTGTGAGAGCAGACGAAGAGTCCTTCTCCAACACGTGCATGAAGGCTACGAGAAGGACCTGTGGGAGTACATTGAGGATTGAGGACACGTCCCCATGCGACAGACTCTTGAGTATCCTGACAAACTAGAGCGCAGATGCAATTAAACAGGGCAGCCTGAAACCTCTCCCTCAGCAAACCAACCACTTTGCATCACCTTTCTTTTCCTGGATTTGTTTAACAAAAACCTTCAAAACAAATTATATTTAAATAAATCAAAAAGGTAGAGTAAAATAAAACCATTAAGTGTACTACAGTATTGATAGCAAACCGAGTCTTGAGATGGCGGAGTATCCATCGAGCACATCCTCTCGGCTTGTATTGCAACACCTCCCCTCATCGTTTTCGTTCCCCTTATTCTTATGTTTTTTTTGCTTGTGATTCTTTTGTTTGATTTTGACTTTTTGTTTTGTTTTTATTTTGTATTAGTGTGACACATTTTTCAACACAGCTTTAACTGTCTAGGCCATGTCTGCTTTATGTGGTGAGATTCTTGTCTGGGTTGCTTAATGTTGATCGGCTGATGTGAACGGGCAAAAGACATTTGGGGAAGGGGAAAGGGAAAAGAAAAACCTCTTTTAAAAAGAAAAAAAGAAATAAGCGAGTCTGTATTTTTTTTCTCAATTTGTAAATAATCCATATGCATGGAAGTTAAAGAGCAAGAGTGGCACGTGTGCATAATTTTTAAATTTAGAAATATTTATTCTTTACCAATACTAAAAAGGTGTATCTTTGCTGTGTCCATTGAGTCTCTGTTCCCTCTTTGCAATGAGTGGGCTTTCAGAGGCTGTGGGCATTAAGGCAAACACTCCCTCCCTCCATCATGCTCCCATCTCTTCAGACCACATCTCACTATCTTCCACTCTACTGTGACTTGGGGCTTTATACTGGTTGCTACATGATTAATAAAGGACTCCTTGGATGTGCACAGCAGTTTAAGAAATCCAACAGAAGATGGCAGGTGTGATGGAATGCACCTGACCTGTCCTTGTCCCAGGCGATGCTAACGCTTTAAACTAGCCCCTTCCTCCTATCCCCTCTAAAAAAGATAAAACGGTTGTTTAACATGAATACAGTAATGATTATTTACGTCAAACTGAGTGACATTCACTCTTATTCTTGTTTCCTCTCCATCACGACATGGCTTAGAGTGGCCAGCTTTATGCTCTGCTTGCACCTTCTGGGTGGGGGTGGTCAGAACGAGGGTAGCTAAATGCAGTGGCACTGCGCAGTGGAGGTGGCCTAGAGCACTGTCTCACAGGGTCAAGCATTTGCATCCCTTCTGGCTCAGAATCCCAAAGCCCACAAGGCGGGATTCTCGTCATGCTTCTTCGGAGAGAGCGCTTATCTTTCGGTTAGTCTAGACATTGCTTTAAACCTAGCTACGCAGATGACCTTGCCGTGAGCCCCAAACAGACAGACAGACGACCGGACGAGGAATATAGGGCAAATATCTGCGGCTTGTTGAATTTATTTTGTAATGCTGTTCTGCTTTCGCATTCAAGCCTGTGTTTTTGCACACGCGTTGAAGATTAAATATTGAAATGTTGGCGCCCCTGCAGGTATTGCATTGTTCAGTGTGGTGGTTGCTCTGGATGTCAAGCTCTCTGCTTGTAAATGCATACGTCTGCGCTGCAGCAGTCTTCACAAGACTGACTGGAGAGGACACCAATATACAGCTACTAGTGTAAGTCTGAAGACGACGTGTCAACATCTTTCAAACACATCCTTTTCACCAGTTTAACATTTTTGTGGGCCTCCCCTAAAAGTTTGTGTATAAAAAAACTACTATTATTTTAATCCTAGCAAAAAATAAAAAATGTATTGTTTATTTGAATAAATGTCATGAGAAATCTCATCTTTGGGAGTGCTGTGTGAGTCATTAGAATAGGAGTGGTCTCAGTCATGACCAACCAAACACTGTCCATGGTGCAGCCATGTACTGTCTATTTTGAATGCACTGTATTTGACAGAGCGCTGTGTTTGTCTTCCAGAATAAGGGGAAACGTAAAAATTGAATACAATTTTGTATTTTAAATCGGGCCATATCAGCACCACGTAATATAACTGTCAATAAGGGTACCTTGTGGCTGTATGTTACGTTTCAATTTATTTTGTTCTGTCTTTTTCATAATTATGACAAAGTTGGGCAACAGATGCCCAGCTAAACTCCTGTTTATAATGTCTGCTAGTAGTTCATTAGAAAATCAAGTTAACATTTGCAATCATAACAGCTAATTTCATCTAATGGGGACATCCAAAAAACGTTTAATACTTTTCTACATATATCTTTTCTTTATGCTATTAAGTGTGTCTTATTTACATAGTGTAAAAATGTGGAAAAACATTTTAGTTGTCTGTTTTGGAGAAATATATTAAAGTGCAAAATGTTGCAAACATCCCTTTTGGCATGGGTGATTGTTTCATAATGCACACGATAAACACGTATGAGTTTGCAATATACATACACAATAGGAATGTATTAAATGCTACCTCTTGGGCTTTAAAAAATATTTACAGCCGCATACCACCATATACCGTTAAACAAGTTTGTAGTTCCATTATATACTGTAAGCAGCAGGTTTGCAATTCTGTCCGTAGTTCACCAGATTGCAAAGGGCATTCACCTGTTTGATATTTTAATGTACTTGTATCATCTTCATATTGACTATGAATAAGGCCCACCATCCCCATAAACAGATACCCTAGTTATGTGTATACTGAAAAAAACATTTTTTACTCAAAAAAAGTGTACTTTATGAACAACATGTTAGGGCAAACGATAGAATTCAACAATTGTAACACATTTTAGAAAAACAAATATATACACATTACAAACAACATTTAAGGTACATTTTGACAATTTGGTCAGAAATTCCCCTTTGCACATTTCTCAGTAAAAAAAACATTAAGCAGCTCCGATAACCTAGTAATGCCAAGACCAGGAACTATAGAACATTAATTCAAACCAGCTATATGTTCTACACAAAAGTGACTTGAGCTGTCCCGAAGCACATTAACTTCAGATATATAAATAAAATGAAACACATTATACCGACCAAACCATTAATCCTTTAAGTGAGTGAAGTCTGTTTATAACAGACGTATTTTATACTTGAATCTATCCTTAAAGATAGCCTTTATCCACCTGAAAGTTGCATACTAATTCAACATCACTAAAGGGCACTCCCAACATCTCACGATCAGCACTAAAGGGCACGCCCTCACACATCTTCCTACAGCACAGCAGTAAAGAACTCCCTCCCACATCTCAACATCTCTAATGGGCACATCCTCACATTAACCCACAGCCCTCACACATCTCTTCCAACAGCACCATCACATTCGCATGTTGGATCCTACTTAAATAGATTGATTATATGAATCTTGGAAAAGAGTTGCCACAAAGTCACAGGAACTAAGAACAGTTTTCTAGCAGTCCAAACAGACATTTGTCACACCGAAGAGTTCAATGGCAAGACCTACTTGTCAATCTTTAGCCAGCCTTTTTTAAAGTCTATCAACAGCTCCAGGTAGTACTTCCATTCAGGTTCACTGTCGTATTGGACCTCAAACACATTCTTCAGAGGGTTCGGGTGGGCCTCGTGAATGCGCACCACTTCACCCCTGTACCATACCTCAGACTTGTCGTCCTCCTCGTACAAATGTAGTATCTTCTTTCCCACCAAGTCTGGGTAGTAGAATTTGATGTCTCTCTGAGCTCTCCGCACAGCCGAGCGCAGGACCCAGCGCCTACGGTGCTCAGCACTGTGACAGGCAGACAGGTATGGGCAGTATCGGATCTTTAAATGGGATCTGCTGTGTCTTCGGGACCTGGAGAGCGAACGCAGGGCCCGGGAGAAACCCTCCCTGCTATGCTTCCAGGGGGTGACCTTGGTTGACCCTCTTCTGAGGAAGAGGTCTTCCTCGTCTCTCAACCTTCTGGCCTTCACCCTCTTTCCATGTTTGGCACTGGTGGGGGAAAAGTCAGAAAATGTCCCAGAGTGGGACACCGTCTTGTAGCATGCAGCTCTACTGGTGAGGCCTTCGCCAAACAGCACCCTCCGCAGTTTGAGAATCATGCCGGACTGGTTCTTTGATCCCAATCTGCTTTTCACCAAGTCGGAGGAAGGGTTGACTTGGGAGGGATTGCATCCCTCCAGTTCTGTCTCACTGGACAATGAAGATAATTCATCAGAAGATAAGGGACAAGTCCATGTGTTGTCAAAGCTCCCCTCAGTGCCTACTACTGCTTCATCCCTTTCGGTCACTTCTTCATCATCATCATCATCATCATGTTGCACACCAATTATGATTTCATCCAGTGAGTTCACATTGTCCCCGTTTGTCTCCTGCTCCCCGTTTTCAACTTCAATGTCCGGGGAGGAAGATCTAGAATCCAAAAACGCCTGCCTTGAACATCTCTTCACCCTACTTTTAGTTTTCTGTTTAATAGGGTATGAGGTTTCCCCCTTTTCTTGTGCATTCATCTGGCTGTCGGAGGTTGAAAGCGGTGAGGCCATGGACACCTCCGTATATGCAGGACCCTTGATGCCATCCGTGTCCTCTGAGGGTTTTTCTGGCTCACTCTTAACTGAAGCAACAAGCTTTAGTCCTGAAACACAGCAAGTCAAGATCAAGAGTCAATTACCATTTGGCAGATCACGCATCTAGTATTCAAAATTAATTTAATAGAAGCAAGTGATACAAGTGAAATGTTAGTCATGTTAGCCTCAACACACTCATGTTAGTGTTCAGACTAAATTGGTTCACAATAATAAAAAAAAGGTGTCCGGTTTGAATGTGACAGGTACAAGTGATCAATTACCGAAACTGTGGCATCCTACATACAAAGTTTCAAATGAGTAAATGTATGCATCTACAACCCAAATGCATTCAATAATGTGGTTATTATTTCAGCCATAATAATCTTTAACCAATCACAGAAGCATTTACAACATCCAGGTTGGTGCCTACAGTACATGAACAGAGAACAGAAGCTACCTTATCAAATACTACATTAAGATGAATCAAGCAATATTTCAGGTATGGCTGTGAAGGTAAAATAATGTCCTCAGGCAGTTTTCATATATACAGTACACAAGTCAGGTGGAGAAAAAGGCAAAGCAAAAGTGAGAGATGGAGAAAGTGCGGTTACAGTAATAAGTGCCCCAAAGCATGCCATGCCAACTATACCATCGGTTAGGAAAAGATAAGTGTAGCTGAAAAGAATGATGTATCACCAGTAGTAAAACACTACAGGTAGAAAGAGGTAAATGTCCCCAGAAACAAAGTGCTTTTGAATCATCATATTATAACATGGCTGAAAAGGCAAATGGTTAATAGTGTTGAACAGGCATGTAATCATGAGCCTCGTGGGCATTTGAAGAAGTGAAATCCCAGCTGCCCCCACATTGCAAACATACTACAGTACCACTTCCTCCTCATGACAGCTGACATCCCACAATCCAGTCATAATGCTCAGTCAACACATCTTTGACTTGTTTAGCCAATCCACCAATAGCAAAGCCAAGATCTGGTTTTAATGAGACTACAAAAGACTGAAATAGAATTACTGCAAAAGCCATAATTGTTAGTGGTGGTCATTATAGCAGTGATAAGAGGGGGGAAAGCAGTAAATATAAAGCAAGTTGGGTGACAGCATAAAAATGCAATATACCTGTACTTTCTTTTGGAGATCAGATGTAGTTGATTCTGTAAAAAATAAATGGATTTTAAACGGAACACTGTCTTTAAGTAAAAAAATTAAATTATAATGCATGTGCAATAAATCTTTCTCCATAATTGTAAGGTTAACAAAGCAAGTCCCAACAGTCTTAATGTCTCCTTCTAGAAGGACAGTTTAAAAGAACTCTGATTGCCTGGGGTGTGAAAGATGAACCAGGAAATGGAACATGGCAGTTGTACCATGCAAATGAAAATAACTGAAATGTACAGACAGGGCTTCGCTCAATGTATGTGCGCAATGTGCAAGCATTGAACATGCTGAAACCGCTACACAATGTAGCAAGATGCAACCATGAACTCTCTCCTATAGCTGCATGACTGATACACGCTTATTTCTGTGAAGGAGGTTGGTTCTGGTGAGTGAAGTGTAAATGCATTGGATATTTCACTGGAATATTGCTGAACAGCCACTGAAAAAAAATACATGGATGTATTCAAAACAAGGTTATAATGACTGCAATTACATCCCATTCTTACCTAGGCACTTGGAGACACAAGCATGGTGGAAAAGGTTTAGCACATCTGTGTAGATGTCAGGTAGGTGTTTGAGGGACATCAACCTGCGGAGTTTGGATGAAAAGGCTTGTCTGTGGAGCTGGGTCAGGTGCTTCTCTTCAGACAAGGTTGTGGGCCGCAGCTCCACTTTATGTTCCTGCAGAACCTGGTCAATGTGGCTGCCCTGGACCTGAGGGAATAGCAACTTCTTCACCACCATCATTGGAATGAACACTGCTCCCGTCCGCATAACATGTGGAAATGGACATTGTTCCTGTGAGATGTATTCCTTTATCCTCTGTAGAACCTTGTCGAGAGCCATCTTGATCTGTACATTTAGCCAAGCTCGTCTGGCCTTGTCACCTAGTACACAGGATATTTTGATGTTTTTGGTAGCAGATAGTGCAGTATTGACATGACAAATCCAGTCTACTAGGGCCTGCTGTGAGGAGAGTGACACAACCTCTGTCACCAAGTTGCAGAGGCAATGGTGGAGCTTCAAGAAACGCTCTCGGACATGTGTGGAAGGTTTGTTTTGTGGAGGTTGGCAGTTGACCTCAGTCATAGGCACACTGAGCTGCTTGTTGACCTCCGTGATAGGTTGAACAGGGGGCATGTTGACCTCAACCAGAGTAAGAGCCTTGTTGATCTCTGCCATAGATTGGATGGGTGGCTTCTCTTGTGTGTGGAAAGAAGTAAGAGAGAGGGTACCGGGTAAGATTAATTTGTATTTGTAAATTTGAAATGGAGGGATGTTTTGGGTGCCAAGTGTCTTCTCTGATTGCGCAGGAGCTGTGATTGATTTAGAGGATGCTTCACTCAATGTCTTCAGTTGTTCACGTGGTGCATATTCTTGATGGGAATATTCTAATCCAACATCTCTCTTGGAAGAAGTCTCTTCGATAACAGCATTCGGAGGTGTAAGGTCAAACTCTTCAGGTTCACATTTCTTGATCACGAACAGGGGACTAACGTCAGGAATAGAAATCTCTGCAGGCTCCTCTTTTACTGTTGCCTCAATACAGTCAGCTGGAATCCCTAATTTACCAGGACCATTTACACAGTCCCTCGTTTCAAGGTCCTGCCGCTCCACCTTAATTGCTCTTTGTTCAACAAGTTCTAATGTTGGCTTTGCTGTTGTTGCTTTAATAAAGAGTGCATCTTTGGCCACAGGGCAGCGGTAAGGTAGCTTGACATCTTCAATTGGTCCTTTATCTTGTATAGAAGGGCCCGTTTTATCTTCCCATTGCTTTGTGGAATGATCCATGCTCGGATGCCTGTTAGTCGAGTGCAACATACCAGATGCCTGTAGAAGTGTTCTGTAAGGGGCCAAACTGAAAACATTATCAATGATCGGCATTGGGGGATGATCGTTTGACTTGTCAATCTCTAATATTTCTCTCTCACATTCCCTCTTGGGTCTTTTTGTTGAGGAGATGTCATTGAAAGTCGGAGAAGGGCTCCTCTTGATTGTTCTTTTCAAAGCTGTGTTGGACAAACAAGAGAGAGGCGCATCATGGCATTTCCGATTTAGGAGGACAGATGTGTCGGTTTTTGACATCGGGCTGTGACCAGAATGGTTCACTTTGTGATCATGTTCTCCACAGCGTGTTGGGGACAATATGACTGTAGAGTCAGCATTATCCTTGGTCTTCTTCGAAGTTATGACATGGACTTTATTACAGGAGTAGTCCAGAGGCCGCTCCAGGGCCATGTTATGGGGTGTACTGAATAGCTCTAGATGTTGGCTACTATGGAGGACTTTGTTTACTTGTAATCTGCCTGGTGAAATATGCAAATCGTCTTCGTGCCCCCTAGATCTTCTTGCGTCAACATGCATGTTCAGAGGGGAGCCACTTGGTTTATCCCTACATTTGTCATTATGCAAGTTGACTGGTGAACCATGGGGCTGGCGGATCGGAGATGTGGTGAGACCGTTAGTGTGAAAGATAAGGGGGGGGTGTTGTTCATTTGGTGAGCCTCTCACTTGGTTTGAGTTCATGTGAATTCTTGGAACTGCATAGCGGTGGTCAAAACCACGGAAATATGACGTAGCGGGCAGTGCTACGGTGTTAATCATAGAAATATCCCCATTAATAGGCTGATAGATCAGGCGATGATCTGGTAAGTTGTTGAACACATGGTTAGAAAATACAGAGGCACTTTCGCCATGGATCTTTTCCATGCTTTTACACACTGATGCACCCTCCATTCTCGCATTGGCCTCAGGGTAATAAAACCCATGGTGCTGTGGAAGAAGCCCATATTTGGACATTGTAGAGGGTTCCTGACAAACCTGAGATGGAATTCTATGTCGGGTTGAGCTCATATGCTCAAATGGGTGAGGATGGGAAGGGATAAGGCCATGATATCCACTTGTGGGAGTCTGCAAACAATGGCTCTGTGGAGATAATGAGCCAAACAATGTATGACTGGGGATGCACGGATAACTACTGAAGTTTGACTCAAAGTAACCAGGTATAGTCCTTGCTCTGCTCGGTCCTACAGTTTGACATTTCTCCCCATTGGCATCCTTTGGCAAAAGTCTTTCTCCAGTGTGTTCAATGCGAGCTCCTTTTTGTTGCAATGATGTCTCTGGTGCAGCTCTCTGAATAAAAGATAGATGGTTGTAGTGGGCACCAGTGTTCATCCAGTCACTCTCATGGACAGCCTTAGGAACCCTCTGTGTCACATGCTCTTCATTATATCTTTGTCCTAAAACACAACCCTGTTCAGAACAGCATGGTCTTTGTCCATTGACCACCTTGGGGATTGCTAGATGCAAGGGGGGTTTGGGTGACTGAGATGCATTCCTACCTCCTGCTGTTTGATTGATGACAGTTGTTGAAGTACAGGCTAAAGGACTTCTCACATTGGGAACTCTGACGTATTGTGTGGAAGCCTGCTTGCCTGGGGTGCTACACACTGAGGGGGAATGTAAATGGAATTCCTCTGGCGTTAAAGACTTCTTGTATGGCTGGTAAACACTGTGACTATTTCCCTCAAGTCCAGGCTGATGACTCACAGCATTCCTGCTATCAATCAAGCCAGCGCTTGACCCACTCCAGGCGAGTATTAGCCCAGCTTCGTCTTTTTCTCTGGGGTCGTAAGGATAGTAGGGCACAAGATACTTCTGACCATGATGACCTAAAAAATCCGGCATGGATCCTGTGGTTGTCCCCTCAAACAGCAGCATTTTGCTTTGAGCCGCCGTGTCATTCCGACTCTGCGCCTGCTGGCTTTCCATCATGAGCCGACTTCACCAATGAAATTGCTCCTTTCCTGGTAAACAAAAAAAACAACAATGAAATTAGATACTGCTTCTCTTTAACTCTGGGTATACTGATTTGTTGGATGATTTCAGTCCTACACTCTTGTTGAACAGAGACGGTATGTGTATTAATATGTTGTCTGGTTAGGTTTAAATGAACATAATGTCATGAACCAATATACAGGTAAAGTGAACAAAATTGATTGTATAGGTTTGATACAGGTACACATTTTTATTAATGTGATTTTTATGTCAAAAACGAAAATACCGATACAATGCTGTTCAGAGTTTGCAACATATTTAATGATAATATGCAATTGTTATCTTGCCTATACACTATATGAATCTAAGAAGGGAGGAGGGCAAAGGAGAATTGGTTCACTGGTTCAAGGCATGTGGATGAGAATGCCATATGGAGTGCATAAGGGTCACAAATCGAGCAATTCCATATATGGTGGAGATGGAACCACAGAGTATAATTCCTTGAAAACTAGGATGAGGTAATGACATGGGATTTATGGATGTATGGAATAGAGGATAAAAGGAACACACCAACAAAGCTCCTCGGTTCTTTGGCTTATCAACCCAGGCTTTGTGGTTACTTGTTCACAAGTAATGTGAACAATGTGATACAGTTGTTTTCTTTCAACCCTTCGGCTTACTCAACCTCTTATTTTATAAAGGTTTTGTATTTTATGGAGGATCAAAATGTTCACCAAATGATTGTTGAACTTGATTTGGGCCTTGGAGTTTCAAGGGGGAACAAAGTTGAAGTTGGATATCCTGTTGGGCATGTATGAATCATAAGGCCAAATGTCAGCCTGTGACAAATTGCTCAGAACAATGAACACATCTGAAATATAGGACCTGGGATGCGTTGTACGTCGCCAATCAACAATTCGTAAACTTGTGTAGTGTATTTTTACACCAATATGTAGTAGTCTATATTGTAAACACCTTTTTCATATATCTCCATACATGACATCATATACTACAGCAGGCTTTTCAGACCCAGACCCAGAATAACTAACAGTTGGACACATGAGGACAGGTGATGTTGTCAGTAAGATACAGGTCAGAGGTCAAGGGTCAGGGTTCAGAAGAACTAAATTAAGCTGTAGGGGGGCCCCAAGTTAAAACAAACAAGATGACGTTAATCCTTGAATGTAGCGTATGGACATACTTGGGCATTAAACTTGGAGATAACCAATAGGACAAGGGGTGGTACGAAATAAGGAATGTTTGATTAACATATATAATGATGTTTTAAAAATACATCAGTAGTCTATCCTATTGACCTGGTAGACTCCGTCATGCTGCAGCTGATGATACTGATGATTTGTTACAATAAATAAGATTGAACTAAGTATCCGGACCTCTACAATTCATTTCTGCTTCATCCAAGTTGTTAAATTATACTACACTTGTAAAAGGGTATTTGGCTACATAATTACTTCAATTCTTAAAACTCACTTTATGCATCTTTACCCTAAGCATACAAGTTGGTTTGTTTAAGGTCAACCAAATGTACCTAAAACCAGGCAATATAAGGGAAATTAATGAAATGCATCATAGCAACGACTGAATGTGGTGGCTTTTGTGTGTGGCCAATTAATTGTTGGACACACACGAATTCAAACACACAAACAATGTCCCAGACCTCCTCCTCTGTTAATAACGACGACCACAACACACCTAAGTTGAGTTGTAAACAGATAACCATACAAGGCCATGTATTGGAGTGAATGGTACATTAGCCCTGTTATAAATATGCACGGACTGTTGTTACTGGAATGTCACCCAGTATCAGCACACCTGTCTTGTTTAACCAGACACACCACATTATTTACGTTACTTAAAAATATCGCATCTTTCAGTACAACCGTGAAAGTGAAACTAGGTTTCCGAAGAAGGTTTCCGAGGGAAGATTATTATCTCACGTAAATTAAACAAATATCTTGCATTTGCAACTCAGTCTGAATTCAAAGCGAAATCATTCAAGAGCATGCGGTCCATCACACACCAGGTGAGGAAACACGTGTGGAAATAGTGAAAATAGTTGACAGTAGGCCTAGTGGACGGATCAATCGTATCGTAATAGCAGCACCTTATTGTGACTCGGAAATCCGGGAACATTATCATACTTTGATGAAATTGATCATATATCGGAATTATGGGTGAAAATATCGTGGATAAAATAAAACTCAAAGCGTGTTGAATGACATGTTCGAGTAACAAGCTACTCCCGTGCATCATTACTTTAACTTTAGGGAACAGACTTTCGGTGCAGCGTGCAACTCTTTGACGCCCATCTCTGAGATAAATAATTAAACTGAACGTCTTACCTCTCTAGTGTTAAAACTCCAGTACATTTCCTGAGGCTCTCCATGAACGAAAACTACCCAGCACCGTTTTTGTTTTGTTTGTTACAACTGCGACTTATTATTTTGGGGAATCGAGTCTGGGCACACGCTGAACTCTTGCACCAACTTGTCTGCTTTGACCGATGTGTTTTCGCATGCCCCAAATTCACTTTTGTTTCGCACTGATCAACCAGTAGAGGACGAGCTGGAGGGTGTCAAGAGGATTGGCTTTAAACAATGGGCGGAGTTAATGGTACACGGGAACCCTCATTTAATCCTTGAAATCATTGCTAAACTTAAATTCTTATTCAATATGCATTCAATATGCTTATCAAAATAGCAACATTTTATGAAGTTAATGAACAATTGGCTCAGGTCTTTGATCAGCCACCATGAGGGCGCTCGACGGGTTCACTTGCTGTTTCCACTTGTTACTGTTGCTTCTGTCTTCCTCTTGTCTGTAACCCCGCCCAATGTAAGGATACATGGCCTCACCGGTTTTTTGTGTTAGTTCGTTTTCAACGGATGATGCTGTTATCTAATTCATTCATATGAATTATCTTGATTTATATGGTTGATTATGGCGGAGAGATAGATGAACAGAATAGTCATATTTTCTATTGTAGTATAATTTCAACTTGGATGAAGCAGAAATCACTTGCAGAGGTCCGGATATTGAGTTCAATCTCTTTTATTGTAACAAAGCATCAATATCATCTGCTGAGTCTACCAGGTCAATAGGATAGACAACAACATCATTGTCTATCCTATTGACCTATCATTATATCGATTTTCAAACATTCCTCAGACTCTACCACCCCTTTTGTCACATCCAAGTAATGAGTAGCATGTGTCCATGCATTAAAACAACATCATCTTATTTATTTTGGTAATGAGTAGCATGTGTCCATGCATTCGAACAACATGAGGGCCTGCTGGAGTTCAGGAGTTCATGCAGTGGGGCCTGCTGATGATGTTTTTGCAATGTATAGAGATATAAGAGAAAGGTGTTAAAATATACTACGTATTGGTGTAAGAATACACTACACTATCAAAGTAGTTTGTGGGATTGCTTCAAATGAGGGTGGGATATGTCTAGACCCGGTACCAGTCCCTATAGCCTCTTAGGCAAAAGGATGCTTGCTTAGGGCTGAGCCATCTCCCTTAAGATAACTATCATGTATCTTAATTTCCAGTTGCCATGGTATCTCACCCTAGGACCCATCAACACATGGCCTCCAGGGGTTAATGGATGTGGCATACTCTCAGCAACCATTCAGAAATAAACAAATGAAAATGAAATTCTATCTATCCTGAACCGTTGTCTCCATAAAAAATACAAAGATTTAGAAAAATACATTTGCTCTATATTTGATTAAAATTAGGCCTAATACATACATACATTGTGATAAATATTAATGATAATATTGTGTTATATATTGTTTAAGGTCTAAGAATCTACCACTATAGCATGACTAGACAGTTTCTCTGCTTTTAGGTGTTGCAAAACATCCTGGATGCTCGGCACCTAAAACCACAAGAACACAGATAAGCTCAGACCGTAAAACACATTCCTAAGTTAGAGAACTGGCCAGCCATGTCCATGAGGTTAGAGCTCAGGGACAAAAGCCCTGGGGTGCCCAACTTAAAAGGGGAACCCAGTTAGTATACCACCAGAAAGACCAAGTATATAACTGGCACAACAGGAAAGGAGAATCAGAACACGGAACAGCATCCTCTGTTCCGAAGCAATTATTACAAATAAAGTAGCTAAAATGAAGTCAGATTCAGGTCATTCTTCAAAGAA